>LUCW03001139.1:0-7500 GCA_001586965.3 Sphaeroforma sirkka | reverse complement strand
TATAGTAGCAGACCTTCACTACGGGTATGTCCAACATATGCTAAACTCACCTTATCGGCACCGTAGAAGCTATTTGTGAGGTGGCCGTAGCGGCAATTGAACTAGTGGTACTACTCACAGTCTCAGTGACCTTGAAGTAAAACCCAAATCCCAGCAGAGGAATAGTGACCTCACCGCAAGTGTTGAGTGTGGCGTTAGAAGTGATGAGCGCTAATGTGCAGAATGGATCGCCGTAGATCTCCAGTTGATAGTCTGTAGGGGTCTTGATGAGCTTGTTGTACGTGTCTATGCCCGGAATAGTCCCTGCAAGGTCGTGGTATAGAATGCAATTTGAGTATTGTCTGATACGGGGTGAAATTATTACTATAGCATTGTTTGATCATATTTCTCCTGTTTCTGCGATAGGTCACGCCGCTATGACGGTGCCTGATGTACGATGAAATTGCCCTTCATCGGCGAGCATCAATCTAGCTACTCTGGTGGCTTTATATATAAAAACCCAGAATGTTAATGATTTAGCTTGAGAGCTCAATCTGATAGAAGTGTTTGGACAAAGATACTCTTAAAAGATAGCACCGGATGACACTTCAATACGACAGCCCATAGCCTAAAGGGTCACACATTTGATTCCCAAACACCGGAAATAGCTATCTCCAAACGTCAATCCGAACTTCATTTAGTGAATAAACCCAGTTTCTATTGGCACTGTGATATGCCGTTCGCCAATGAAGTACACAAGTCTAGCCCACTACGAATTCTTTTTTCTACCTGCAACGCACAGATCAGCACTCGCGTCGAGCACCTGGCAAGTGACTGCTGCTGAGCAAGTTTCTTCCGCTGTAGTGAAATATACAAAGGATATTGAGATGCAGATATCAATACTTGTGATGTTGCACAAACGTTTTGCGAGAATACTGTTTCATGTACCACAGACTGCAGTGGTCACGATAAAGCTATACAAAGTATGCTGCGCTTTTTTGCTTTTCAAATATATATTGTTGTGATGACAATAAATCGCACAACCAGGAAATCATCATAGGCAAGTGCGCGTCTGTGGTGACAACCTACTACAAAATAAATTCGTTACGACCGGGATGCAGAAAGGGAATTTCAGAATGATACAATTGATGGAACAAACTCACTAGCACTTAAAACAAGACCAGGCATACCAGAATAACACACTCGTTCAGCATTGACACCGGTCATGAGTACTAGACAAGCATATGCCCATATTAGTTTCGCTTTTCTAATGTAGCTGAAAATCATTATCGCAACGCAAAGTTCACTCCTCACGTTTTTGGGTTGTAGTTGCTGTATGTCAATAGTATGAACAACAATCGAGATATATACTAAAAAATCGCACTTGTTGCCAAATGGATGATTCTAATGGGATGATTCTTTGGTATTTGACATTGTCGTGAACAAATGATGGCTCAGAATGAATCATTCGAAGCTCACTACCCCAACGTTTATTGATTGAAAGGATCGCACCAGTGTCCGGTGCTGCCAGCGACTGCAACAAAACATCAGAAGTATATGAGTGATGACAGATGAAATACTGCCCAACAAATGGTTTGTCCGGCAAAATCGTACAATCACTTGCTGGCATCTTGCTTTTCATCATATATACTCATAGGCATCATCGTAGCCATCATTTGACTCTACAGCTCTAACTGTTGAGCGTTTGCACTACAATACTCATTGACAACAACACCAGGACACCAGATGGTACAAAAAACGCTTGTCACGCTGATTTAGTCGTCAGTTGGCAGTCATGAGCGGAGCATACCGGAAGATTGATTCCGTACTCAATCTGAGGGAATGATCTATAAACTCCAACTTGACCGCTGACATCTAGTTGACACTGCCGCACTGCTGGGTCGCAACATGGTGGCTGCGAGAATCTAGAAGCATATCTTTGGTCAGATGAGAAAAACATTCGACGGAAAAGGTCAAGCCTACGATGTGTCAATGAGTTCACTAGCAAAGATCGTCCTCAAGCAATTCCAAATTCACTATCGATCTTTCGATGTACAGAAGAAAGACTATATACAACGAAGAAAATGTACCTAAATATTGATCGAGCATGTTGGTTTAGATATGCACAAAAGTAGCTAACAAAGCCCGTTCAACTTTCAGTTCAAATAGCTGTCAATATTTATATAGTAGTGAGGCAGCTTGCTGAGTACATCACTTTTACATTCGTCTGCCGACTCTCAAGTTCACAGGCAAATAGTTCATGGTAAGTTGAAGTACCTTTATGACGAGTTTTGAATTCAATCGAACGCTTACGATGTTCCATATTTTGTACTTTGCGTCGCTATGCAAAAGGCTTTTTTTGAGACCTCTTTGGGTCACAAATGTCGTATTTACCTATTGAACTTTCATCCTTCCCTGTGGTGCTTCTATGTTTCCCTATTAAAGGTATTCGATTATACATACGACGATGAAGAGTTTCAAATCTATTCTACTAGCTAGCGCTTGGTGCTTGGCTGCTGCTGAAAACGTTTGTTGGTCGCCTTTATCGGATTGCGCCACCAATGTTACCTGTACCGCACTCAATACAGATGGATTGGTTTGCGCTGAAGGTACCTGCCCACGATTTGTACCTTAAGGAGAAATAGCAGCCAATGGCCCCTTCCATAACTTCCCTTGTTTAAGCTTCAACTCTACTTTGTGTGAAGATTTCATACTTATTGTAGCAAAACTACTGTACTTTACTACGTTATTTAGGCCCATTGGGGACTTCCGTGAGACTCCGCAACGGCACGGCATCGGGCTATGTACTTGAATCATATGCAGGTGATACTTGTGTTTTTCAGATCATGAATGTCCAGTTGGACGCCAACACGTGTACTGGATATACAATGCCATTCATTGGGACCACCTATGCTATTGTCGGTGAAGTTGCGGGGCAGAATACAATTGGGCAAGAGGGACAACCAAGTGTCACACAGATGACAACAGTCGGCGTGACGCAGGATGACGGTCTGGTGGTGCAAGTGATTACTTCCACAGTGCTCGCTGTGCCGACTGAGGTTCAATCTACTGTTGGCGACGATGCAGCCTCCTCGGCGTCTGTATTGCCTACTGGCGATGTATCACATTTGATATGCTGCTTTATTGCGCTAGTTAGTGTTATCATCGAAATCTGAATGGGAACACTGCCTTCCACATTAACAATTTTTAGCAGAGGGATCTGAGATTGCCCATGTGGTTCTAAAGTGATGAATAAATTCAACAATCTGCTAAATCCACGTGCATATTTTGCATATCCTGACCTTGATAATAGTATGTATATAAATAAACAATACAAGTTTCCGTCAAAAGATGGATTTGACTGTTCCGTGTTCTTGTCACCTGAGTTCCGTGTCTCGTCACGTCTCACACGGCAGCCGGCAAGGTCATCCTGGAATTTGGGAAATCTCTCTTTTTTTTGTCAACATTCATACGTAAATAGGTATTTATGTATTTAACGAAATTACAAAATATTTAGCCCTCTATTTTAATATTTTTCTATTTTTTAAAAATAAAACAAATTGACAACGTGGAAGGCTGTTTTTGTTTTTTTAAATAAATAAATATCTAATGTGTAGTTGTGTCAATAAATAAATAAATATTTACCTACAATAAATATTTATGTGTGAGAGTGATATTTTTAATAACTATTTTTAGAAATAAAAATAAATTTAAGCAAAAAAGACTGAAGAGCCCGACCTGTGGCGACCTCAGAGTTCAGAACTTCAGATGAGATCTGGATGCACGAGATATTTTTTATTTATTGTAAAAACACTTTTTTTTTTTGGGTTTTTAGTTTTGCTTCATAAAAAAACAAACATTTAGGCCGGTTTTGCCCCATTGTTTTAATAAAAAATCAAACATTTACATATATTTTATCGTCGAAAATACATGTCAGTAACCGGTGCTTAGAAACAACGCGTATGTAATCGTACATTCTCTCCCTACAAACATATTTATGTCGAATAGTACCCTTTTCTATATAAAAACATCTCGAGTTAGGTGTCGAATAGTTCGGTGCTGGGGACCTGTAAGAGAATATAACACCAAATATAGCATACAAGCTGATTTGGAAGCAGGCGAAGGCTTCAGTAGTGCAAAACGAACTATAGCAACGATCACACACTACTGAACACTGTAGCACTTTTCAAGAAATGATCAATAATCATAAAGATATGCGCTGATATGTCTACGAAGGTTTTACAAGTGTACACAGCTCTTGTGGAATCGAATTACACCCTTGTCACTCGACCCAGTAGCTTCAGACTGGCATCAAGTTTATATACCTTACTTTTTTAAAAGCATGATATAGGGGTTATCAGCTCAGGATAATGAAGGCTTTGAAAATATATACAACCTTTGTGGAATTAAATTGCATCTATACCTCGACTCAGTAAGACTGGCATCATGTTTATATATCGCACTTTAAGCACAATACCGGGGTTATCAGCCTAGGATATATACCTAATTGATATGATGTGCGAGGTGGCCCTTAAGCAGGCCCTTTTCACCAATGTCACCTACAATCAACCCAAATAGCCTGTCTCGAGCACGCCACAGGTGTCTGACTGCCCGATAATGAATTTTGTTTTGTTTTATACCTTATTTGTTTCAAGCTCGAGATATTTTCCCGTCAAGATAAATAAAATGTAGTATTTCGGTAAAGAAAGGACGTATCACTATTGTTGGATTATGCATTCGACACATTGTAGGCTATGGATATACATGTAACATACTACTGTGCACCTCAATTGTGTACTATGATTTTGCCACTGTCTTCTCGTACAACCTTTAAATATTCATGACTATGAACCAAGAGGCCTCAAGCAGAATACATTTTTTTGTACACCTGTCAAAATTGATATGTGTGCGCGTGAACAACGAGGAGCGTCGAAATTCGATTTTTTTTAATCGAACGAAGTTTGTCTCAAACCTCAACAACATCTCACAACACACAAAAATCGGCGGGCATAACAACACACACAGCCTTGTTGCAATCTGCGTTGAAGCGCCACAATGCATGACGGTAGTGAGAATACGACAACTGCCGCTTCCGAACAGCATCCGGTCGAGAAGAAGATACCACCAGCCGAAGCACTTACTGGCACTGCTCAGACTGTAGATGTCAATCAGATAATATACGACGATGGCAATGTGCGACTGGACAATGATGACGACGAAGTTATTCCTGACGACACATGGGGTAATAGATGGGAATTCATCTTGGCTAATGTGGGTGCGGCGATTGGTTTAGGTAACTTCTGGCGATTCCCTTTCCTGGCATTTGCGTACGGAGGAGGTGCGTTCTTCATCCCATACATTATAGCCCTATTCACAACTGGAATCCCTCTGGTTCTGCTTGAGATGGCACTGGCTCAATACCGCCAGCAAGCCATGTGTAGGTCTTTTGGTAGTCTAAACAGGCGATTCGTAGGCGTAGGTATATCGGCACCGTGGATATGCTTTGTCATCTTAATGTACTACTCGGTAGTGATAGGGTGGAGCAATGTGTATCTCGTACAATCATTCTACACACCCATGCCCTGGTCTGCTGACAACTTGCCTTCGGCGGAGATGATCAGTGTTCCTGCCAATTATTTTTATAACAACGTTTTGCACTTGACGGATTCAACATCTGTTGAAATGGGTCAATTTGTCTGGTTCATTTTTCTCGGGACCTTTGTTGTGTGGATCGCTGTGTTCCTGATACTCTTCAAGGGCGTGGCTGTAGTGGGCAAAGCAGTGTACTTCACCGTGCTTCTACCGGTTGTCACTCTCTTGGTGCTGACTTGAAGGCGCGGGCGACGGTGTGGTGAAGTACATTGGCACATGGGACATGAGTGCACTCGAGGACGGGAAGATTTGAGTGGATGCCTTCGGACAGATATTCTTCAGTCTTGGAGTTAGTACCGGTATTATGTCAGCTTTTGCGAGTCACAATGGCAGGCAGCAAAATATCGTACAGGATGGGATACTTGTGGCACTGTTAAATTCATGTTATTCATTTGCCGCGGCGTTTGCTGTGTTCCTGGTGGCTGGTCACTTCAGGCATGAAACAGGCATGTCGTGGGAAGAGCTACAAGACGTTTTGGGAGGTCCTTCACTGATATTCATCCTTTATCCTAGTGCGTTGTCCCTCACATCTGGGTGGTGGGGCAATGTCATGTGTATTCTGTTCTTCTTCACAGTCTTCATGCTAGGTATAGATAGCGCATTTGCTTTGACCGAGTCAATAGTCGTCAACTTGCGCGAAGTACGTTTCTTTGACTGCTTTGGATTTGTCCCCGTTCTTGCTATGGTATGCACGTTGTGCGTTCTGTTGAGTATATTCTATTGCTTCGGGTGGGGTCTCTATCTATTGGACGTGGTAGATGCGTATATAAATATAGGTCTGCTCACTGTTGGATTCGGTGAAGCCTTCGTCGTGGGTTGGGTGTACAAGCGGAATCTCGCGGCTGAGATAGTCGGGACCAAATCGATGCTAGCGCTGGAACTTGGTTGTCTACTTGCATTTGTCACATTCACTACCATCGCTATTGTTGTAGGAGATAGCACAGACCTTGCGTTGAGACATATTGCGTTGGCTTGCTCCCTGCCAGCGCTAACAATCATAGCGACTGCCTTTATCCTCTGCGGGGCTTTGTCACAAATTGGATTTATGGATGGTATCACAACAGCATCATACCATGGACTGGGTGGGATCATACAGGATTTAAATGGCGTGATTACCAAAAGTGCGGGTAGAGACAACTGGATTCTTCCAGCCATTTGGGGGCTGGCATTGAAATTTTTTGTCACCCCTTTACTAGCCTTTCTGTTAGCGCTGAAATTTAATGGATACGGACTAGAGAATGGTTATGGGAACTACATTGTGGGGTATCAAGTATTTGGCATTGTCGCCCTATCGCTATGTGCCACCTTCACATTTGTTGGACTAATATTTCCCAAGATAGTCAAGGTGGAGAAGAGATCAACCGATGTACCACTCACGCACAACTGACGATAAACTATGGCGACTGGAAGACTGTGCGCTCAGAGAGACAAATTGTGCACTCAGGATGCGCCAGGCTTAAGAGTAAGAAGATTGCATGAATTAAAAACAAATTCTTTTTATGAGATTTTGAATTGGTCACGGCATGTATGTACTAGCCGAAAACACATTAATATGTACATTTGTAATCTTTGTAGATGCGCACACATGACAATAAAGTAGACACAACGGCTTATATGATGTAATAAATGCAAATGCTGTATTCGCATTTTCTTGTATGTCATTTTCATCATTGCGCTTGTTGCTTTTACCACTAACACAACATCTGTAATAGTATAGTAGTCGTGCTTGGTTAAACAGCTTTGACTTGCTCCTGAGCAACGCCAACATTCACAGCAACAGCCTGCATCTATGTGTTAGTTTCTTAAGGATCGGATTCACGGAATATATATTTCATGAAATAAATTAGAACGTCCTCATGCACAGACTGA
>LUCW03001138.1:0-20270 GCA_001586965.3 Sphaeroforma sirkka | reverse complement strand
ACGCCTATAAAATATGCCAGTACTCTCCTAATGCGTCATATACCCTTTTGAATGGTGACAGACAGCTTGTCTATGAACACGAGCAGTGGTAGACATTTTTACTTATTTTTGGTACATGTTTGAATTATGTGACAGGCGTCAAATAGACTGGAAGTTGTAGCTCCTAATTCGGGATATAGGAAAGCAATCGGATTGTTTCCCAAGCGCAACCCGTCACTCTCCATCAGCGTACAGACGGCTAGTAATTCAGCACTGAATCATTTCCACGGTTTGTATTGTTCTTAGCCCTGTCAGGATCTATCAATAGAGTTTATACGCACGATTTAAGTAGCGACTGATCACATGAAACTATCTTCCCCTTAAATATTGTGCTTGGAAGGAGGTGGTTCTTTCTCGGGCTTTACAGTATGCAGTCAGGGAATGCGTCGGAGTATCGATGCAAGACGTTTGAGTTTTCTTGCATTTGTGCTTGCCATCGTTTTTAGAGTGTACCATATGTGTAGTCGCGTCGACCACATATTACCAACGATGTTGATCATACGCCACATGGGAAATGGTGTACTCGTGCTTAAAACAAATATTGATGTAATACGTACTGGATCGGTCTGTGTAGTTTTAGCTGCGTTAGTTATGAACTTGATAGTACGATGTACATATATTGTTTGTTGATCAAATGAGCCATGGGCCACTTTTTCGAGTCAAGATGATGGTAGATGTCGCAGACATGATTGCTTTCCTAGGTAGGAAGAATAGGCACATTTTTTTTGGCTACACTTTTCTACATCTTACCTGTATGTCAAGGGTCATGTAGTGACCTTTTATATGTTTTATTTACTATTTTTTTCTTCTTCTTCATATATATAAATCATCCAGGGGAAACGACACCAGTAGGCGACGAAAGCGATCAAGAAATAGATTCTTTTCAGATGAAAGATCTTGTCGAATTCAGACAGAATTTGACCCGAGCTCAGGCTAAGGGCATTCTATCCTGGTGAGTTTTGTCTTGCCCTTGAATTCTATCTTGTCTCACTCATGCTGTTTAACTTCGCAGTAGCGCCGCGGTTCATTGGCAGGCTTTTGATCTATATTTGATTCTAGTATATTCATGCATGGGTCTGATTTCCCTTGACCTTACCCCTTTGATATGTAAGACCTTACACCTTTCGATATCCAGGATGAGATTACAGAAAGTAGACCGAAGGAGGATTTTGGAGTCAATGATACGATTACAAGCAATCGAATCGACCATGAGAGTAGAAATGAAGATGAAGTCAGACGAGACCATGGTATGCACACGTATTGAACAACTTTATCGACTGTATATACATCGACTTTTATTTCGTAGATCCTATTTAATATATATATATATGGATGATTGTAGTCTGATTATGTACGTTATTACTCTGGAGAAAATTTGAGAATCATGGTCTCCAAAATTTGCTGTACACAAATAGGCAGCGATTGGTGATCAATCGTTGCTTTCCCAATGAATGTTATAGCGCATTAAAAAACGATGAATACCGGGTTGGCATGCTTAGTTTTATACTTATGGAGCTATACGCCACATCACACAGGTGAATAGGATGCGGATATGCGGTGAATATATAAAACTTCATGAGGACACATTAAGTAAGGTGAGTACGTCGATAGGTACCTTCGTGGTAATCGGGAGATCTGATAAATATGGCCATACTCAGTGAACATTTACGGTTATATATTGTGGTGTATAATCGTGCAGAATCGTTTTTGGCTTTGGTGTGTCTGGATGCGTCACATGTCTGCTGTTTTTCACAATTCCTTATTGGTGCAGATTCTTCGTGCTCAAGGTATTGTTGTGTCAATTGATAGCCGAGTTCCCCTCAACAGCGAGCTATGAAGGCTCATCACAGCGGTGATGATCCATAGTGACCACCGAAGAATCGTTGTGAGTGTCGCGTGCAAAGCTTCATCATTCGCTGTACCTCATACATCGAGATCGCTTATCATTTTTCTCATCTATATGCGCACCACAGTTGAACAAGCCAACCCATAAACGCCAGCGCAAGAGGAAGGATGCAGAAATCGTTGTTGATAGAAAGAAATCTAACGTTTCGGTACCCGCACCACCCGGCACGTACAGCGATAGAGTGGTAGATGTCACTATGACAGCCACACCCAGTAAGTTGGATTTGATGGAAAATAAGGCTGAAAAGAAGCGTGATAGAAGAAACGTTCCACGAACGCGTCTGAGACATGTCCTACCGCTGCCGTCGCTAGATAAGTGGGCCGATTTTCTCCAATAGCATTACTTGGTTATGAAGTAGTAATTAACGGCACAGTCAAAAATTTGGTGCATAGGGTTCATCTACAAACAGGCTTACAAGTATATCTCAACTTACGCAGGCAAATAACTTTACACACATGCACGCGCATATGGGGATCCATCAAGCGAGGTGCATCGTCACCGCATCGGGAAACTATAAATTTAGTCTTTGTAGGTGTCCGCGTGACCTAAAGAGTGGAGGTAGGAGGCCATTGTACAATTATTGAACACAATCAGAAGATCGAATGAACCTTAACCAAATGCACTAGCACTTACAGGTGACTGGTGTGCTTCATGGGCAAAACTATATCAAGCCCACCTCGCATCACCTGTTGTGAGCAAAGGCCGTACCAAATGATGACAAGACAAAGCACCAGTGTGCAGCCAATTTCCACGATTGTTTGGTGTCACTTTCAATCGAAAAATCGCTAGTCAGAGGACCAATCAGCCACCAGCTGATACGTGCAACGATACCTTTTTATGTGTGACAGTATCTAATCAGACCTCACATACGCCGGTTGTTTATCTGCCCCTGATATTTATCAATCACGAGGACCTTCGTAGAGCCAACCAAGGGCAGACAAAGCCTCGGCAATCGATTTTAGCATACAGTGAAGAAGATTCCATGATCATGTATCAATAGAATAGCTGACAATAAAGTAAATTATTTATTAGTGGTGTTCGTCTTTTGAAGCTTCCGAATAGCTCTGTTGGCCGTCTCGAAAATACATAAGAGGCAGTCGATTGTGTTCGAAATTTCACTGACAACCCTTTTTCTAGGGACTTTAGAGAATTCCATCACACGAATATACTATTAGAGTGATACAAAAACTAAAACTAAACAACAAAAGAAACACACTGTTGTCACTCCACGCAGCGCGATCGTACTTATACTCAATTGATCGCTTTTTCATGAACAACACGGAAAAATAAAATGCAGAGTCGTAGTTGGAGGTTTGACTAGGCAGAGACTGTATGCGTGCAACACATTCAGTCTATTTAGGTGAAATTTTCATCTGCAATTATATTTATATCAAACGATCATGTGTGCCTTGTCATTAGGTACGGGCGTGATCGATGTACAGCTTGAGATTCGAAAAGAGTTGCAACAATATTTGTAAAAATTATCTGATTGTACTTTATTGGACATATTGCTACTACGGTGTACTAGCCGTATCATACGTTAGGAGGGTCAGTCTCCCTTTCAGACCGTCACCTACGCGCTACTAAATTGGATTTGTTTACTAATTATTGTATTAAAGTGCACGGCCCGGCCTGTAAAAGGAGCTAAATTCCGTTGTATGATGAACCACTTCGGTAAGATTCGATACGGGCACGTCCAGCGCGCCATACTTATTTCTCTTCTCTCCATTCATTGAGATGGACATCGTAACCTCAGGCAGTTTTGCACTACTTCGATAGTATGTGTAATAATAATGCTGAATGATCAAAACCAGATCAAAACCAATAGATACCATGGCGAGCCCAGTCTTGGTAGGATTGCCCGTCAAACCGCTCCAGTCGTTTGTGTTGGACGCTTGCAAAAACATCTGCAACACAGAGGCGACGCCACCAAAGATGTCGAATAGTTGCGTACCCACAGAGAACCCAGCCGTTGATTTTCGCTGGAAGTTAAACATCACCTGTGGTATATACTTCACTACTGTGAGCATCAACTTCAAAGAAGAGAACGCTTGCAAATACGACAGAATTGCCATGAGATCCATTTTCACGGCAATGAGCAGTACCACTGCACTCGCCCACATGCATCCATTGATAACCTTTGCACTATGACTGAGCGTCTGATCGAGTGTGCGATAGTGGTAGACCTGTAGCAACACAATTCCCGTCATAACGGATGCATGTACCGCAAAAGCAACATCCGATACTGTCACTGGCAAAGTACTCGTCTGATGCATAGTGAAGTATTGCTGTTGTACTGTTTCAGAATAGTACATACCCACATTGAATAAAGCATAAGACATAAATCCAGTCAGATTGTAAACAACACCATCGATGTTGAGTCCCGTCACGGACTGGCGCCTCATGTTCTCCAACACCTGTGGGTAGAAGCTGAGACTCCACAGAACGAAACACAACCAGCCCAACATTGAAATGTATTGCACCATCTGCAATGAGTTTACGACCATAACCTTCGACACCGTTTCGTTCGTTTGAGACATGTTGCCACTCTCAGAACTGTCCAGCGTGACCATGGTCACAGTTGCTTGAGTTGGCCTGTCTTCGTAAATCTGTGTGTCATTGTTTCTCCCAACGCTGTCACTGAGCGCTTGTAACCTTTCCGGGATGGACTCTGTGTTATTATTAGTGAGCGGGTAGGTGTTCTGCGCATTTGTACTCTCTAACAAAGGCTGTGTTGATATATCGCCGTTGGTTTCCCTCGGAAGGCTATGAGCCAGCCAAGGCAAACTAGCCACAAATAATAGTTTTGTGAAGTGCATATTTGCCGGGCAAATGAAATGACAAAATAAATACTGAACACTTTGCGTTACATAATGATAACCTATATACTAAAATATTGACAAAAAATCAATACACATTCCTCTCAGAGGACTCGGACATTCAGTGAGTATGTTCTGAGTAATAATATGAAATAAGGCCCTACATAGCCGCCCTCAGGTCCACTCAAACTGTCTCAGTTTGCCTCAGGCCTCATCAGGCCTCTGAGGCCAGTACATAGTACAGTATGTCCCCCCGGGGCCCCCAGTGTACTCACACAATCTATTATTTTTAAAGTACACCTGGAGTTGGAAGTATTTGAAATTTTAGAAAGTGAAATGCCAAAGATATAGTGATATGCACACGTTCAATTAGCCACTGATATACAAATTTTCAGTACAGGTAATATTGAATTGATACCATTGGTCAATCATCAATTGCACACCAAAAATATAAATGAGAATTGTATCTGCTCACAGTGCTCAGTGCTCACAACTTCCCATTTCACAATTTTTGTTTTTAAAATAAAACATTCACAGTACTTTTGACCAACCATACCCCTTAAATTTTCGGGTTTTAGACAAAACATTTTATCCCAGAGAAAAATTACTCCGAGAGTCCGAGGACCGAGCTTCGAACTGAAAATTTACTTCTTATATTTTTTGATGACACACTGTAGATAAATACACACGACTGCACTCGGGCCTCGGCCTCAAGGGCCTGTGATTGACTACAATATGTGAATGGACCTCTATATAGTTCTATTTTTAGAAAAGTGGCGTTTAGCTGAAATTTGAGCGCCACTTCAACGCCACTAAAAAAAAATCACTTTTTGCTTCTCTCACAGACCATAGCCGTCTATTATAATTATTCACATAAGAAGAGAAGCGGGCTATGAACAAAAATATGACCAACAATCTTATGTGAACCTCTATGCCTATATTACCAAATTAGTGTGACTAAAAACCTCCTATGCCTAAATTTTATGCCTAAAAACCATTGTTCAATTATCAGAAGGCTATGTAAAGAACCAGATCAAATTGAAAGCTTTGGCAGCAAAAATAATTTAGTCCTAAGTTTTTTATTCAGGCATAAAATTAAGTTTAAACGCAAATTTAGTCATATTTTTTAGAGCCTTTTAGCATAGCCTTCTGAATTGTTCTATTTTCAGAAGAAGGCTACGCTTTTAACCAGTTTGTTTAGCAGTACGCTTGTTAGCCATAGTTTTGTCATAAGGTTTTTAGGCAGAAGAAGACATAGTCTTTTAATTATACATTAGCAAAGAAAAGTCCCTCGCCCGAAGAGGAACGAGAGGAGAGGGAGAACGAGAGGGAGAGGGAGAACGAGAGGAGAGGGGAACAGAGAGAGAGGAGAAGGGAGAACAGAGAGAGATTGAAAAGAGAGAGAGAGAGAAGATAGAGATATAGAACCAGAGATATAGAACTATAGAGAAGAGAGAGAGAGAATAATAGAGAGATAGAAACCAACTATAGATATAGATAGAGTGAAATCAGAGATAGAGAGAGAGAACCAGAGAGAGATAGAGAAAAATGAGAGAGATATAGAGAACTATGAATAGATAGAGAGAAGAGAGAGAGAGAGAGAGAGAGAGAGAGAGAGAGAGAGAGAAAGAGAAACTGGAAACTGGAAACTGGAAACTGGAAAAGTGCACATTGTCATAATAATGCTGTCATTTTTATTTTAGTCATAGATCTGCGTCAGACCATATCCCTCTAAATTATACAAGTGGGCTATGATGAGACTGTATGTATACACACAAAAGAATATATCACATTTTATCCAGTATCACTTTACACGGGTACTTGCTATCAAGTATCCGAGAGTGATTAAGTGTAGTACAGTTAGTACATTATATTCTAAAAGTTTGAGATATACCCAATTAAACTATTTGCGACGTTGAACTCAAGTTCAATATATCTGGGGAGTGCAAGGTTTGCGTAGAATTTGAACTGCACTTGTAGTTTTATTTTACTTTTATGCTCGAAAGAACACGATACCCTAAGGATCTTGACAGATGCTGTCGCTAGAAAGTATATCACGATACTAGTAGCAACGAACCTAGATTCATGTATGGCATACATTTATGCGTGTCCTTATGAAATGACGCGAGGAACCAATGAAAGTTCGATTTACACTCTTTTGTCTCTCCTCCCCTCCCTCCCCTCTTGCATTTGGTACCCTCCCCATGTTGCTATTCTACAACAAACGTAGTATATGTGGGTGTTGATATGTATATATATGTATATGGATATTTGTTTGTATATGTACAACGCATAATATATATATATATATATATATATATATATATATATACATACACACACATACATATATATATATACATACACAATACATACATATACATATACATGCGTACATACACATACACACACACACACACACACACAACACACACACACATATATATATATATATATATATATATATATATATATATATGTATAAACATATGTATTTGTATCTAGATGAATATATACACACACACACACATATATATATATATATAAAATATATACACACATACATACATACATACATACATACATATATATATATATATACATATATACATATATACATATATTCATATATACATACACACACACATACATACATACATACATATATATATATATATATATATATATATATATATATATATATATCCTCTCAATAGAACCAAATTTGGGATGCGCGTGCTGATATATGCTCAGGTGGTGGACGCATAGCAAAAGCGTACCCCTAAAACTAAAACCCTGCAAGCATGCTCTTAGCTTCGGCCATACACCGACCAGGACTTTTAGCACTTGATATAGTAATATATCCGCACGAGTGTAGAACAAACAGGTTTGAGCACTTTGTAGATTGCAGTAGTCTTCAACTTTCAAAAAATCACCATTGCTTTAATATGAGAAATCATAGATGTTAAAGTTTGTTCGCAAATGACAATTGATATTGGGATCTGGAAAGATTCGCACCGACAGGCGACAGCCATCCAGCCTCCAGGTCTAGTATGTATGGAGGCTAGGGTTCAGACTCAAGCGCTGAATGGCTCCAGGCCTCCAGCCTCTAGGAGCCCAGCAGTGGATTTTGGCGCGAAACTTCACATCACGGTTGGCCGGGTTGCTATATATTTCAAAAATTAATAATAGATAAATCACATATTTAAGTTGCTACAGACGTCATACGGTCAACTCTTTCAACTCTTGTGACTGAAAAACAGAAAAAAGGTGGTATTTACATAAAAATAACTATTGTGCAGTCTGTGCACAGTGATACATAGCGTGCAAGTTGGGAGACACCCATTGTCGCCCATTCAGGTGACACAGAAAAATATCACAACTAGCGTAACAGTTGCCTTTATACACTGATATGTTGAGTAGCCAGCAAGTTAACTACCTTTTGAGATTTTTTCTATGTATTAGGTGCGATGGCGAAATCAAGATACGTTAGGTGTGCAAAGTTGCAGCTACGCTGTTGATCATTGTTTCTGTTGGCTATATGATGGTGCATCGATCTAGAGTTCTTCTAATAATGTGCAGAACTACCTTTCTGACGCCTGTGAGCACTACAGGGTGTATGTGCAAGATATGCCAATCCTTCATGCAAAACGTGAAAGATGAAATGGTATACAGAATAAAGAGCGAGAAATAAAAAAAATCATCACCAATTGATTCTGATAGTGTTAGTCCGCTTAGCGAGACGTAGGTGAGTCTTAATCATTCAACCCTTATAAATATACAATTCAATACGCATTTCCATACTCCTCGAATGTCTATTGCAAATGGAATTTGCTAAATTCATATATCTACCTGCTTAGAAAGACAAGTTTACTTATAAGCTGGCTGTACTTAATTTCGTATATGCTTGTACGGAGAAGATGTCTGTCAACATATTTTGAGCGTTACTTTGTATTGACAACTTATATGTTATTCATGTATCGCCGCAAGTTTTTGTACATACGTTGGTGGCCATACGACCGTTACAAGCATTACGCAGATTTAATCACTTCATATTGGATGATTAAGTGTGTCGACAAATGCTATTGCGCTAGAACTAATCACGGTTCAGGTACTCTAATGTAGATGTACCCATGCTGGTATGTATGGACGTATGCGTGTGGATTTGTATTGATAGAATAAGATGAAACACAAATGAGCACATTTTTAATTCTGAAGGTAGGGGATAATGCACACTTCATGTACTTTCCCGCATACTTCTGCCGTTACTGGAATTATACACTTTAACATCCAGTATTCTATCGAATTAGGGTATTATAGATCTGTAAGTAAGGAAACATCCGACTGAAGTATGTATCGAGTCATTTGGATGGAATAGATCCGCATAATGATTAAGAATCAGAATGTATGTTTTTACATATCCAGTTCATGAGCGGAGTTACAGTTTCAATAGTTATCGGGCAAAGAATTTTTATTTACAGCCATGTGAGGCTTTCACACACAATACCATTCGAGGTATGAACATGTGTTGTAGCGAGCACGTTACCTCTCAATTGCTATAGTCAAAATTTCACGATACTTATTTGATTTCCCACGAACATAGTACCGAGTTATTATCGACAAGTTTTGATTATGTATCAATTTCACTGTATAAAAATAGGTAAAGATGCTTCGGATCCTAAATCAAGCTTGTTGCACAGGGGGAAGGGTTCTCAAGCGTTGATTTCGATCGAATCTCTATAGTAAGGAAACATTGTTGTATATGCATTTCAACTTTTTTCAGACGATACCTACAATTCAGGGTGCGATCACCATTTACGGGACGTAGCTAATTCTCGAATCTCTCTTGTCTAAGATTCGACTCATGCATGCCTGGATAGGATGAATAAAGATTAACTTATTGCTCTTTCTCCATCTTATTCTTTTGTGAGTAGCTACAAGAGCAACTTCTAATGGTCACGCTCATACATATGGTTTGACTTCACATCCTTAGCGTTCCATTCCCAACCGAGGGTACTTTTGCTGTGGGGAGTGTGTTGGTAGAAAACACGCTTGAAACGCGAGGGCTGGTTATGGACAATCTAGACGAGGCAATTGTTTTTTTTGTTCCCGTTTCACGCAATGGTATGCGTGATTTGATCATCTCCAGGGAACAGGGTAAGTGCTGAGATTGCTGATATCAAACCAGTTTTCTGTTTTACTGTTGAATGGTGCAGGTGTTTGATTTCGCGTACGTATTGTTGTTTCACAAGGTTTGCACAACTGTGCTTGTATGATTATTATGTGCACCATGTTCAATCCATTATCATGACTGGTTTCTCTCTGATTGACTTGTGACGAAACCAAACGTAAGCTATAGATACAATCAAATTCCCTCATCCTGATGCTAAGTCGCTGTACACTCTTAATTGGTGGGGAACTTGCAGCAAGGGCGTTGAAGCGCTACATCCGACACATCAGCACTGCACATCCTTTTTGAAATCAAATGCTAGGTGCGAATCATTTCCATCTGTGCATACGCATGGGTGCTAATGTAGCAGCTCTATCACTCAGAAGTCTGCATACAAATGCCATAGCAGTGGTGTGTACCGGTGATTACGCAGATAATTACTTCATTCCACACAAGGATATAGTTGTTCCACCCAACACCTTAGACTTTGATGCGCCGGCAGTAAAAGAAGTGATGATGCAGGTGAGCGTGCTATGTCTAGGTGTACTAGCGAGTCCGCGTGTAGATGTATAAACGACCAGTCATCGAGTATATTGAAGTGAGCCACTTGTTTCACTTTCTTCTGTAAAGTCAAGTGCTTCTCATACCTTTCGCCCCGATCGAGTTTGTACTATTGTGCTGTCCTATCATTTCTCTCGTGGTATTTCTACCCATCGTCATGTTCGACACTACTTGCTTGAGTGCATACACATTTTGAAACTACCATAAACGTCGAGCAGTATGCTCGCGCCACGAGCACTATATTTAAAAGTTTCTGATACATAATGCTTGCTGCACCAGGGTTCACACATACGGAACGCTATTGCTGCTGACACATAGCCACGTTCAATTTATCGCTACCTAAGGCTGTGCAACGGTGCCCTGCCACCCATGCTTTCATATAACAGGCCAAAAATTTAGTGGAAAGAAGAATAAGAAGTTGGCATTCTTCGCTGGCAACATAGACCGAGGGAGAGTGCGACCTCAACTAAAGAAAATATACGGGAACGATCCGACCATTGTGATCAGTGGTATGATGGAGGAGAAGGACTATTCATGCATTGTGCATTACCGTAAAGTGCATATACGCTCAAAATTTGGATATTTTTGCCGGACGTTCTCGATACTTACTTGAATGTTAGCAGGAATCCTTTTAAATTATAACGCTATCTCAATTTGGCCTTTTTCCATGCACAGACTATCTAGCCCCGATGCAATATGTGGAAGCCATGCAAAATATTAAATATTGTCTAATACCTTGAGGTAATGCTATGTACGTATAGATGCATCGTTTGAGACCATATTATTATCCTTTTTTCTAACACAGCGTCTGTATTGGTTGGTATATTGGTACCTAGTGTGTCTTTTGGACGCATCATGTGCGGAGTGCTGATGGGAGGCCGTTAATGGTCAATATAAATCTTCACATTCTGTGCTGATCCTATAATGTCGTCAGTCACTTTGACATTTTCGATGTACCTGTATATCGAGGCCCTTTCGAGCAAATTTTAACGTAGAAATCAGATGGGTGCGTAAATCGAACTCACTGGCACGCTTAGCGGAAAAAGTTATGCAGTGCAATTGAAAAGATATTTCTATCTGATTCGCCAGCAATCAATGAACTTAACCCTCTCAGATAGCAAGGTGAACTCACCGAGGATCAATGACGTTCTCTTTACCGATTGTGTGTCCGTGATTATGATGGACTTCACGGACAACACAATCGGTAAAGAGAACGTCATTGATCCTCGGTGAGTTCACCTTGCTATCTGAGAGAGGGTTAAGTTCATTGATTGCCGGCGAATCAGATAGAAATATATCTTTCAATTGCACTGCATAACTTTTTTCCACTAAAGCGTGCCAGATATATATATATATATATATATATATATATATATGCATATATATGTATATATATATATATATATATATATATATATATATATATATATATATATATATGTATATATATATATATAAATATACATATGGCATATGGTTATATATATATATATATTATTTATTTCATGTATGCAACAACTGTATGCACACATATATATATATATATATATATATATATATGTATATATTATTATGTTATATATTATATATATATATATATATATTATATTATATATATATAATATATGTGTATTATATATATATATATATATATTGGTATATATATATATATATATTATATACATATATTATATATATATGTATGTATATATATTATATATATATATATGCATATATGTATATATATATATATATATATATATATATATATATATATATACATATATATACATATATATATATATATATATATATATATATATATATATATATATATATATATATATATATATATATATATATATATATATATATATATATATATATATATATTTTGCATACAAAGCATATTCTTATTTGACATATGTACATGCGCATAACGATATATATATTATTGTACAGACAAACAAGAACTATTACACTCAAATATTGCTGTATTTCTGTTTGGTATGCAATTTAGTGGACATTTATTCAAATGCACATACGTATCTGTTGTGTTTTCTAGACTCTATTGGGTCCGCATTGTGCTTCCGCGCGGACGCTAAATATTTGAATGCAGGTTGCAGAACTTAAGCAGATTCTCGAGAAGATATCAACGACGGAGTACAAGCGGAAGCTTGGAAATGTGCGTAAGGTGCGCGATATGCTTGGGTTTCACAGAACCACACCTGTCGAAGGTGACGTGTTTTTCTCGTTTCGAATGTTGCTTTGGCGAAAGAGACATATCGTCAGATATCATGCACCAATATCAGTAGACGATACTTGAGAGCTTTCTCCCTCGAAGTGGAGCAGCTCGAAGGACGGGTTGACATCCACCTGCCTAATGTATTATGTATTTTATGCGATACACGCCCTCCTAAACTACACCACAATGCCGAATTGCGATTTTCTTGACGTCCTCCATCGAGGGTAGGATATGGACGTTCCAGTGTATCGCCAAAGATGGAAACGGATGTACCACGGCTGGTATCGCAAAGGGGAGACAATATAAATCGTGTACCAATACCTCTAGCCTAGGATGGTGAGGTATGGCGAGGGGGTTGGTATAGGAGAGAGAAAAGCAAGCGCAGATTTGATAAGACTGTTTAGTGGTCTAATCCAAGTGAGAAATAGAAATGTGACAGGATAATATGATACTATAACGGAGACGTACATAAGAGTCAATTATCGAGCCACTTTATGTACACTTTGCAAATATCGAGTGCATCGCACAAGACTCGATGTGTCCAGTGATGGCCAGTCATGAAGTACAATACTATCATCTCAACTGCACTTCAGAACGTTTCTGTAGCACACTTTCAGGATTCGCTTGGTTCGAGGATGAGCATGCTAGTCTTGTAGGCCAGATTATCGAGTTCGGTCAGTAATATGTCGCTTTGAGCCGCACCGATATACCCCCACCACTCGTATTCGCTGTTGTATCCCGAGGCCGCTATGTGTTGTGATTTTCTGGTCAACACTACAACACGCATAAGTAGAATGGTACTATAAATTAGCTTTCACATGAGCCAACTATGAATAGCCTTGTAACCTGATTGGACATGACTCACGGTGATGCCTGGAAGGCGTGTATTGCAATTGATTTATATCAATCGCATTGTAAGGGTTTGATCAGAGGCACAGTATGATCCGATTGTTATTATTTGCAGCGCTGTCGCTAGCAGTATCTTGAAATGATCATCTGGTCCTGTAAAGTAGAATACATACAGATACTGTAACAAATCTGCAGAACGATAAGCAAACTTTAAACAATGTCTTAGTACAAAAGTATCACAATAGACCGCCATGTGCGTGTACATGTACCTGTGTGAGAAGAACCTCGTTTACTTTGAGAATTCCCAGTGTGTTCAAAGGGCAATGACTTTTGCCACGTGTATATCGACGAACTCCTCCCTGCTATTTCGCGAGTACCCTGAACACGTATCGTATTCCAAGCCAGAATTTTCAACTGCATGTCAGCAAGTTTATCTTGCGGAAGCGATGCACGTACATTGTGCAACAGCGTCCCCAATAGGTCTTTTACCGCGACATACCTCCCGATGTATCTGAACAGATAGATTCAAGAACACAGCAAAGAGGATATACGCACCCAGTGGTACGCATGACGGTCAAACCTTATTTGAACCTATAGAATACCTCGTAATCCTGGTAAGGATGCCTGCCTGCAGAGTCAAGTTGGAATGCAATATATGTGAATCAGGTTTGCAAGCAAATGATAGATAAAGATGATACTGGGAAAAATATCTCAAGAGACCTATCCATAAAAGTAGCTCAAAACTTTAACGAACTAGTTAGGGAATACAGAATATCATGGACATCCGTCAGTAGCTTGATCATCCTATCATGCTTAGCACATGAGGCACCCTTAAAAACACGTCTTAGAATAGGAAGTGCACGTATTATTTTTGTGTTGATCGTGATATCTTGACAACACTGCAAGAAACTAATATGAATTTTACAAAGTCTTTACACAATGACGACGTAGTTTTATCAATCACCTAGCGAACGTGTATTGTAATCGCTGTGGAACATGACATGAACAGCATACCGGTGACATTGATGTAGTTTCTCTCCCAAGTGGTTAGTTTCGTAACTTTTTGCCCAGGCAGGGTTGAAGCGGATTCGACTGTATACCAAGTTAAATTAAATATGTGATGCACCGTTTGTGCTCATTACCGCGAGGCTTCTATCTCATCCGGCAAAGCTAGTATTAGAGTCGAATCGTGCACCCTCACCCATCATAATATAATAACTGAGCTGATCACACATGCCCACATCAGCACCCGTGCACAACTTGACGTATTGCATTGCGTTAAAACACATACCATCATCAACAGCCAGGTTATCGCCTGTAACACAACTATCGAGAAGCTTTTCTTTCTTGCTCTGCGTTTCGCATCGCGAGCTGGGCGATTTAGTTGTCTCGGATCCGGCTAGTTTGACGATGTTCGTTAGCATAGCAAATTTATCCCGAGTCTCAAGTGCTTCACCTGCATACGATACAGCGACTTATTTCCATAACAAGATTTGTGGGGACCTTCATCCTATGAAATCCATTTGGAGTTTGCGAATACAAAATTGAGAATCCAACTGCTCTTAGCCTGAATTAGATATCAGAAGCATTGATTTTCAAGAGTGTATCCTAAATAGCCATTGGATTTGTGAGTTTCCCAGCAGTTAGAGTTTGGATGTTAACTCTTGGTTGAACTATGCTAGGTAAAAGTCAATAATATGCATTCAGCGTATCATTATGTATTTGTTGAAACAGAAATGAAAACCCATGATCGTAATCCACCACTTACCTTTGCTGGATTCCGCAACAAAAACTTTCAGGGAAAGCGAGCTCGATGTTTTCGACTCAACATTCTTGCTGATCGACGATAGCCGTGCCAGGCACTGTGAATTTGTTGTGTAAGATGAATTTAATGACAACTATGATGTCTAATTTGTGTGCCCACTAATACTCCCAAAATCTTTTCCACACACAGTATAGCCACAAGCACACAGTTTACCACTGGACTTGCTATGGTCTAAGATACAGATGTGATTCATATACGCGATGCTATGAGGTACCTAACAATGAGTAAATACTCCGGGCACACCCTCAGATATTCATATAAACTTACGAAATTTGTCCCGAGAAATGAACGAATGAGTATCTGCACAGCCTACACACAAACTTGTCGAGCGATATGATCAATACTTACCTTTGCGCCACGTTCTGGTGTCTTCGCTACTGCTTCATATCTGTCTGTTTAAACCGAAAAGCACAGACTCGTTACACAGTGATTTTCTCTGCCAGTGTTATAAGACGCGATTGATGATTCGCACACGAATGCTTGTATGAATCCCGTACTCAGAACTAAGTGAAAGTATCGCATGCATCATTGCTGACTAATCCAAGACATCGAGATATCCGCCTCCAATATTCAAGTAGAGGGTAGAAAGACCATTGCTCGTGTAGGAAATCAGGGCAGTGCATTTAAAGTTCAGCCTCAGAATACCCTCCAAGTGTAACTGTTAAGAAAGCACGGACACAGAGATAGCTGAGATCCTGCGTGCACTGGGCGTATATACGCACGGGGCAATCCAGGCGCATTTTACAATATGCTTCCAATTACTATCCACTACCTTTGACCGATGGCTGACTTGTCGATTCGTAATCTGGTATATTGTCCACTTCAACTTCCTCATCTGTATTCCAATGCATAATCGTTCGTACTGTATAGCTAAACAAATCGGCGGTCGCAAACATCAGTACAAAAGAGTTTTGATTACGGATCACGGAGTAAGTCTATTAATGACAAACAGATCGAATACTCTACCCGAATGGAGCTCTGGGCAGAAATTCCGTGTCCCTCCCAAACATGTCTGACGACTTCTTCTAGATCTGCGCAATCAGAAACTGCCATTAACTCATACTCTACATATGAAAAATGGGTTCATTCCGTATATCGCCTCGTCCACGGGTTGTCGATAAAGCGCATGTGACTCCGTCGTTGGTGGTTTTACGCGAAATTAAGGACTATTTTATGTATTACTGCCTTTGTCCATTCTAGCTAAAAATAAGTTTAGAAAAGCAAGCACAAAATATACGCACCGGGCCATCACGATATCAATTATAGCGCACATACCTGCACTTCTGCGTTTTGTAGTTCAGCGGGTGGTGGTATACTTCCAAACTGTTGTGAGCTTTTGTACACGCGTCCCCCTTGCTGCACAGCAAGTAACGAGGACAGTGGCCAGCCATCAGCTCTCCATCGGATATGGAGCACTCACAAGACACGTTGCTTTCTGTTCCAACATGAAATGGTCGTGTATTGACGGCCTTGAGCGTGGGAACTAATCGTAAATTTATCATTTAAAGTAGATGAACGATTTTCCGCTATAAATCGATTGTCTACTGAAAGCACTGCTCATAATGATATTTCGGCAAGACGTTGCAAAGATAATCTTATCTCAAAGCGCAGTAGAGGCCACGTTCGAAGACACTTGCAAATACGGACACTCTATTACCTAGCTATTCCACTATATACCTAGTGATCATGTCCGTTGAAGCGGGCATACCAGATAGATCAACTTCACAAGTGATTCGAACTTCAGTGGTTACAACTAAAATATGTTCTTCTATACGGATGCCAATAGAACACGAGTCTAGTGGTAAGACGCCCTCAACGGAAGTTCTTACCAATAAGCTCATCGCAGAACACCTGTTCATGAGGCCATTCAGAGGAGTTCGGTCCGGCACGTCTCTTATCCAGACACGAATGATGCTTTATGTGTTCATTGAGTGGTCACTTCTTTTAGATAAGGACACTGCTTATCATATACAGACAGAAGTAATAATCTCTGTATAGGCCAATTCACAACTTCCAATGATTTGTCCAGGTATAGACTACCCTAATAGATATGCAGAATATTCTAACATTGTCGCAGCACGAAGAAAAGTTAAGGCCAAACAATCATCACCCGATGTATAATATATGTAAAATAACTCTTCAGTCGATAAAAACTGTAACACTTCCTACCATACTCTGTAATAATGCAATCGATATACTCCTGTGGATGTGCCATCCAGTCTGAAACATATCGACACTTCCAGCAGATGAATCCAAGCGTAAATCAACAAGGGAAAAATCGCAAATGATAAAAACAACACATGAATATTTAAATTCGAGGGCAGCACGGAAAAATAATAGTTTCATGTGACACCACCGAGATAGAGCTCAATACAAGTTGAAGTTCACTAACTTGCTCGTTGCGGTTATTTTCTGGCTCAAATTCGAGTATACCTATTGCTTCCTTCACTCCAGAGGTTTAATGTCGGAAGCACACTTAACGGACTCTTCTGTGCCTCTACACTCATATACCTAAAATACGCCAAAGAACCAACTACAAGCATTACAAGACACCAATAGCAATTAACAGTGAACTTATTCGAACCTAAACGCACAGTCTTGTGAGGTTACCTTTGAGCACCGCTGTCGTTTCTCTTCGCTGACAGCGCAGCGTTTCGACCCGCACAGAGCAGTTTTGAAGTGATTGATGTGGTTCTCCTGGTGATCGTATTTGTAGACCATTGTACAGGTACTAGTGATCTCTGGGACAGCAGACAAAGACTTCCGATTAAACCACGTGCAATCAACTTTTCAGTTGAGGGGATTTGTACCCAGGATTGTGAAAATAATGACCAATTGTCTTTCCGAGAGATCGATATCGGATCGAATTGGTTGCTTTTCAGACTAGGCTATCGTGTCAAACATTCAAGGTGATTAATTGAGAATTCAGTACGCCGACTACGATGCTCTATTTAAATATCAAACCAGGTATAATCACAGGCATATCATTCGCCTCTGATTCCCTATCAGTCTTGCAGCTCATGTGCGCATATACAGTATACATAGGCCAACATATGCAGTAGTCCCAAGTGTAACTACTAGTCGGTCACAACGCCGTACGACTTGTCACTCACTATACCGGCAACACGACTTATTCCCTAGACATGGCAGCAAAATGCGAGGTTCTCCCTGATTAAATAGCGAACGAGAGTCTCACTGGTATGATATGTACGACAATCAAATAACGTTCCATAAGAATTAACACATCTACTTGATGCCATATAAATTTAGATCCGACATCCCAGTCTTCCCTTAATTGCTAGCGAGGTAGTCAACGTCGAAAGCAGCCTGTTGAACTTCTGAAATGCCAGATGAACTCTTTCATAGCAACAATGACTCAAGTACTGAGCTACTCATGAGTGGGAATGAATGTCAGAATGGCACTACCAGACTTAAACGTTTCAGACAAATAATCGAGGATGTGTGTGACCCTTTAAAACTTTTATTCCATGCAATAGATAGCAGCCTGTGATTTATCCTTATGACTAGTAAGTATAGTATATGAAATAAATGCAGTAGAAATCCTGAACCGAATTGCTGACATACCCGAGGCTGTATATGGCACTTTCAAACTGTTGCTCCTTTGCACACGCAATCGTTCACTATTACCAATTTTATCGGTCCAACTTGCATACCAAGGATATACATATTCTACATGGTGTAGGATATCTGAAGAGACCCATACACACACTTGTGGTTATATATGATACATTTAAACTAATATTCATGTGCACACATATCCGTTTTTTGTTACCACTCGGTCGGTCCACCGTATAAAGCGATATTATATTCACTCGGTATGCATGTTGATATATTGAACCCAAATGCTGCACATACTTAGGCCTGTGTGGCTGCTTTGTACTGATGATAGTATGCGCACGTTACTAAGTGAGGCCAACCGTTCGTCCAACCGTTCTATTATAAAAAGAGAGACTGTCAATTCGGCATTATGAAGCACACACCTGTTTGCCTTTACTGTACCTGTGATGTATTGTATGTGATAAATACGGATTGAATAATAGCTAAAGGAGAGAACAATACGCACGGAGAAACATACATGTGGAAGGCCTCTGAACTTATGTCTAATACACTGCATGTGACATGTACATTTAGTACAGCACATGTGGGATATATAAATACAGACCTTGCATTCAGTATAAGAGAGTCATACTCGTAAGAGGTTCACATATGTAGTACAAAATCTAGAATAATAAATATATTACCCCAACCAGCAGTGAGGTGTTGTTGACTTTCGTGTGTATTTATAACAAACCCTGGAATATGAAACCCAGCAGCGGGGTACACATCCACATTCCACAGTCCACACCAACGACACACCACAGCCTCGGCCCTCGAGTCACAAGTCCCAAGTCACTCACAGGTGTGGTCGTGAGTTTTAGGGTCTCAGGGTTTGAACACAATCCACCATTTGATCAGGGACGGCAATGCAACACTCGCTATACGGGATTGCTTAGCGTACTGAGAGGCATTGATACATACACGCCACACGCCACACACCACACTTCATTTAAGTGTTAACGATACGCGCTTATACATATCATCAGATGGGCACATATTGATACACCACCACATAGCATATCAACCAATTCCCTTGCTCTAGTCTTCAATAAATAAGCCATAAGCACACCTTGATACACTACCACATGTCCTCTACATCTATGTTATCTAGATCCCAGCCTCTGATCTCATCCCAAAGGTATACAAGATTTTGGAGGTAGGTTAGGGTTAGTATAGCTTTGCATAGGAAGCAGTCGACATCATGGCCGAGGCGCCAAGGAGAACCGAGAATGAACTGC
>LUCW03001137.1:0-12559 GCA_001586965.3 Sphaeroforma sirkka | reverse complement strand
ATGTATGTATATTAATATACATATATATGTACATACACACACACACACACACGCACACACACACATATATAGAAATATATATACATACATACATGTATATATATATACATTTATATATATATATATATATATATATTGTCAATACTTCCTGAGCGTAGAATCCACAGATCTAAAATTTTGTGTATGAAACCTCTTCTATGTGGAAAAGTAGTGTAATACGGCCTAGAATCTATGAAGACCGGTCTTTTCATTTTATCTGCTTGTATACGTCAGCCCACACTTATTTGGCGCCTACTACAGTTTGGTTTCCTATGGACCTTAACTACTGCCCTCACTGATGGCGATCGTTGCCTTTTGGATATTGTCGCCAAAATCTATGTATTTTACTCTGTTTAACAGTTTTAAGTCTACCTTTTAAGTTAACTTAAATCCTCATACCCACACTCAGTAATTTAGTTGTATGTACACAATCTGTAGACTTACAAAAGTAAATCTTTAGTTTACAATATTCCAGCATGCTCTATGTATGTTATTTACATTCCAAATTTCACCATCATACAGACAAGTCCACTCGCGGACACAAACGTCACGCTGACTCATTGTCTTACGTCACGTGGACTCAGTTACACGCGTTACATGAACTCAGTACCACACATGTCACACACATTCTACAGTATATATATATATATATATATATATATATATATATATATATAGGTATATACATACATACACACACACACACACACACACACACACACACACACATATATATATATATATATATATATATTAAATATATATATTATACATATACCATATACACACACACACACGCACGCACATATATATATATATATATATTCACATACACATTGTTACACGCACGCATATATATATATATATTTAATATATATATATATATATTGATACCTCTATCCTTTATGTTTTTAACTGGACATACCGGCTATACAAGGTTCGTTAAGGGCTTTGGACGTTAGTCTGTTATGCTACAGTTATGGTGTTTCATAAGTGCATTACTCCATGCTTAGCCTTAATATTTCTATATTATGCTTGCTGTGTGTTTACGTTGGTTGATACGATCATCTATATGTAGTTGTGGTTCCGAGTGTGACGGAAATCCAGCCAGAGACCTGATAGCATCAATTACACACAGGATGCGTTATAGTATTCGACTTTCGTTTACATCACGATATCTAGGTCTTTGGAGGTCCGAAACCAACGTATTCTATCCGTGTGCTGCGATAGAGGATCTAGTAATCAATGAAGCCATTACCTGCCACAGAATACTGATATATGGAGTGCTCTTGATACGGCCATCGGGTGGGGGCGATCAGCGATTGGAAGTGCTATTTCCGGTATGACCTTAGTCCTTTTGCTCAGGATAGACTTTTCATGAAGTGGAATCTTGGATAATGTTTCAGAGCATATTTAGCAAATACTGCGTTAACAGGAAGTGTATGTATGCGAAAGCTCTCGCGGATATTGGCCTTCCGTGCACAGTTCATAATGGAGTGTAAGTTTAGTACTGCTCTCCACATGCTTGTGCTTTCAGTCGTATACATCATACAGGAACGCGTAACTATACACTTTTGTGGGCATAATGTCTTGAATCTCCCCTCATCATACTTTTATCCCAAGCTACATGTATATATCTTCTCTGTCGTACTATGTATTAATCAGAAACGCCGTTGTTTGCGTGCTACAAACTTCCTTACAGATGACAACTCATTACAATGATCACAACTCATTATGTATTCACATGATCCCACTATAATAGACCGAACTTTCCAAATGTCACACGTCGAAACTTAGTCTTATCATTCTCTACGGATCTTTTTATACCAATAGCAACTATTCCCTAGGCTGAAGGACCTGGTGCAGATTTGCAATGAATGCCGGGAAATATTGTTCGACGAAGCGGTTGAGATTGTAATGTGAGGGGGTACTTTTATACTCGGTGGTCCTTCTCAATAGCTATGTTACCGTTCATGCAACTCTTCCTGTCTATCACAGTTTCATCACCGTCTACGCGAAGGAGTCATGTACTGCAACAGTCTATTATATAAGAAGGCGACATCTTAATAACAGAGCACTGTTGGTTGCGACCATACTGCCTGTATTAACTTAGACGGTATTTACTCTTGCGTCAATAACCGATAGGACAAAGCGTCAACTAATATGGCCAGGTGATATCATGTGAAGAATTTTCCTAACTGTTTATAAGTTCCTCAAATAGTCGCATACGCAATGTCCGTTTACGAGTGCTCATACATTTCTATCATAAAAATGTATTTTGATCAGAGGTTTCATATACGTGTATCAACGCGACACTGGGATAAACAACAATTCTTCTTCCATCTTGCCCACAAGAATGTTTAGATAGGCATGACTATAAATTGATATAGCTATATTTAATTTTCTAGATTATATATATTTAATTTTCTAGATTATATATTGTAAAGATACAATATATAGTCTTTATGAGTATTATTTTTGCAGATATTGCCTGCTTAATTTTGAGTGATCCTAGTAGTCTATCTTATCGCGAAGAATTCAGAGCAGCATGTATCTCAAATTGAACGGGGCAGGGGCACCAGGAATTTTAGATTGACATGTTAGCAACCCCCCCCCAAGCTCGCGCACGGCGGCGGCGTCGAATCAATTTCTTAGCATATGAGTGGCGCAGGAGAAGACCACCCCATGAAGTCTAGATCATAGATCCTGACTGTCGGCATACATATATCGCATTGCAGTATCTCATGGAAGGCTTCTCTACGCGCCTATATCCTAGAAAGAAGGGTGTCGAGACGCGCACATGAAGTCATTGGCTTCATGTCGCGGGGCTACAACAAAAGTCCATACCTATATAGTGGTACGAATTTTCAACCTATCCACATCGATTCGTTTCTCGTCGTATCGCATCAAACCAAAGACTGGCTCGAGTAATAACGGTTTCATATATTAAAATATCATAACTGCCTCTCGTCATCTCGTGCTTACTTCTTGCATAACTTGATCCATAAGCAAAACCCCTGTAGGGGTAGCCTCCGACTTGGTTCGGCTTTGCTCCAACGTTGATCGCACCGTATTCATAGGCGGTTCCGAGTGTCTTGTGAGATATGTGCTAGAGTTTTTTGAACGCATCAGGCTAAGTACTTTCTGCTTCCGTAACCCTTCTTTCCTTCTTTGTTTCTCCATAGCTATCTCGATTGCCATGCTATCTGTTGTATTCTGTCCAATTTGACGGCTAAATTCATCACGTGCTGGTGTGGCGTTCACATCTAGATATCTCTGTAGCTGGAGTACGCTCACATCTTGTTCCATGCAAGACACCTTGCCTTTATTACAGCCCAATGTACTGCGTCGCCCTGCATACGGTTGATCATACAATACCTCGTAGTCATACATGCTGTTTGATTTGAAGAGTTTTACTGGGAGGTTCAATTGGGAAGTGGACGGGTTTATATTTCAGAAACGAAGGACGAGAATTGTCGGCTCAACAGAATCATCAAGCCACTCTAAAGTCGACAGTCGGTAACTGGGCACACAACACAAATAGTATCTCAAATAACAATATTATAATATCATTGCTTTTCCACACAGCAAAAGTGAAAAACTTTTTAAAAAACAAAACAAAACGAAAACCTATGACCTTTTTTCGCTTTTTTAAAAACAAATCCCCCAACCAGAGTATTTAGATGCGATTCCTCTGTTCCAGAGATTGTGCCACCTATGCAGTGCCGCATAAAAAAATAAAAATAAGTTTATCTCTCCATCTCTCAAAATAGCCGACAGCCAGCCGCCGGGTGAGTCGGGTTATCGCTTTTTAAATTTTTTTTTTTTATGATATGGGTTTACAAAAACAAATCTGTACATACATGGTACATATTTATTTGCATTTGATTTATGTTCTACACCATATTTGTTTTATTTCAAAAAATAACAAAAAACAAAAAATACAATTTTGACAGGACTGTCAATTACTAATGTACTCAATTTAGAAGCTTATGACGGACATAGCTGTTTTTATAATCGTTTGTTTGTTTTTGTAAAAAAAACAAAAACATACAGAATAGCCAAAGTCGACACTCGACACTAGTCTGACACTGCTGGTGGGGTTAGTGAGTCCGCGCGAGTTGTCCAGGCCAAGGGCCTACACTTAGTGCCATCGTGGGGACAGGGGATTGGGGATTGGGGAGTGGGGACAGGGGTCTAGGAATCTGGGAAGTGTGTCTTGACCTCGTTGGCTCTACTCTCTCTCTGTAGCTAGAGAGAGGCCTCCGGGGAGTGGGGAGTGGGGAGTGGGGAGTGGGGAGTGAAGAACTGGGGACTAGCCCCTGAGCCTGGGGACTGGGCCCACAGAGGGTGAGTAACTGAGTGGGGTCAGTCGACACGTAACAGTTGAGTCTTCTAAATACATTGTCAACGGCACACGCTGACTCACTGTCTCTCTTCAACCCTAAACCCTCGCTCACACTGTTTTTATCAATGTTGTGTTATGCGTGTAGCACTGTCAAGAGTGTCAGTCTGTCAGATTGTCACAAGTGTCGCAGTTAAGGTACTAAATACAGTCCACACTCAATCTTGACGTTGTGAATTGTGAGGATGTAAAAAACTAAAGAGGCCTATATTAAACTTGGAAAAGTCTGTGACTTTTTTATAAGTATTTTGAAGTTGTTGTGTGAGTTACTGACCCTGTGTATCTATGAGACCACAACTATGTACAATTTTACATAAACATGTACTCTATTTTTATTTTAGAGCGAGTTGTGTTTTGTGGTTCTTCTCTTCTTCTTTTGTGTTGCTAGTGGAGTGGTGGACTAGTAGTGGACTGGTGGTACATAGCTTGCTGTAAATATGTAAAACGTGACTCGGGAGTCGGGAGTCGTAACTCGTAGGTCGTGAGTCGTGACGCTTCTGTTAGACTGTTTGTCAACTTCTGAATAATAATTGATAATATTTTTCAAAAAGTGGCCTTGTCTTGTCAGTTTTCACTTGACCTTTGACAGTATTGTAGTATTGCATATTTGCATAATATTCTCTGGGGGTGACTGGTGAGTGGTGAAACTGGTGATTGTTGTTGAAAATGTAAATACTGTACACAATGTCCTATTTCTCTGAAAGACTGGTGAGTGGTGACTGGTGACTGACTGACTGGTACATGACTGGCGAGTTTGTGAGTTGTAAGTTGTGAGTTGTGAGGCTGTGAGCTGCGAGCCTGCGACTTGAATTGCCAGCCACAAATACTCGTCATCCAACATGTCCAAATCCTCTGCTGTCGACGGGCGAAGTGTTTTTAAAAAAAAGAATATTGTTTTTTGTTATGACTCATTGACTGTCAAGCCGTCGAGGCGTGACGCGGCGACGTGTATATCGTAAATTTTACAATCTCTACTACTACTACTACTACTACTACTACTCTACTACTACTCTCTACTCACTCTAGTAGACTAGAGTAGAAGAGCGGGTGATGACCGTATGGGTCTACTGGTTTTGTTAAAATAAATAGCTAAACATAGTAAAAAAATATATTCATATGGTAGAAAATATAACCCGGCCGAAAAAACAAAACGAAAAAAATTGAACTCAAGAGATACTCAAGAGAATGATAAAATTGCCTTTTCAGTTTATTTATTTGGTTTGTTTTTGGTTTATTTAAAAAAAAGCAAAACATGGTCAGAAATAGATATGAATGGTAGGTGACAATGTGATTTCAATGGAAATAAATACAAAAACATCGACAGATCTAAGAGAACTTATCAGTCTATACTCTACATATCACTATTATGTTCTAAATACTCCTTTTTGAAAAAAGAAATTTGACCAGATCTATATTCAATCTAGAAGAGAAAGACAGCAGACGGCGTCACGGCGACACTGCGTACCACTGTTCAGTGGCTGATAGTATGAGAGAGTACTCAGTACAGTAAAGAGTCTATATTAGTACATGGACTCTTGTAGACTAAATATAGTGATACATATAGATAGTCTGAGGATATGGAGTTATGGACTGTGAGTTGTACATAACTCGTAGATAACTCGTGAAGTCGTGGACTCGTGGGTCATACATATGGTGCGAAATATAGTCTTCGCACTATGACTTTGAATTGCTCTTTTTAAATAAAAAATATACAACCTTGACAAGTTGATAATCTGTCCACAACCACATACGAGCCTCCGTCCCTCCGACCGTCCTTACGTTCTCCGAGAGGTCTATTTACTATTCCAGCTGCATACTTCACTAACTATCGAATCTATTCATTCTATTTTCATGAGCGCTCGGCCGCACGCTAGTATCTACACAGAGAGTTGCTTAGGGGTTTTATCTTCTTTTAATTAAACAACAAATCACATTGATCTTGATGGAGGGACAAAAGTAAAAAAAGGTCGATCCTGTATGGACGACTTGTTGCCTTGGGCGTATGTATTACTATTTATCGGGAGATATTTCTACAACAAACAACAACTCGCTAGAGTCACGAGTCACGAGCTCACGTCCTCAAGACTTCACGGCTGACATAAATATTCGATATTTGTACAACGGGTCTTATTTTTAATTGTTTTATTTTTAAATAATAAAGCAAATATAGGACTTGCACAGGTCCCGTTGGGTGTTGAGGGCTTGAGGCTTTCCGACCAACAGAACTTACAGAAGACTCCAAGACAGAGAGGAGGGTGAGAGATGACTTCAGACGAGTTGAGATCACTTGAGAGTTGAGACGGTGATTTGAAAGTTGAAACGTGAGTGGTGACTGACTGACTGGTGACTGGTGAAACTCAGAACTGGTGAACTCTCGAGTGAGCATGCTACAGCTTTTTATTAAAAAAAACCTCTATAATATTGTTCAAAAAAACAAAAAACAACCATGAGTCCTGAGTCCTGAGTCCTGAGAGTGTCTGTGATGATCACTCTGAGTTTGATGCCCACTTGTGCTGTGTAAGGCTGAATATGGTTCTTGGACAGTTTCCGTTTTTAGCAAAATGCTGGACAAATAGAGAGGTAGACACACCTGGGTCAGGCTCACCCTATCAGGTTCAGGGACTGACTCGTGGCACAGATATAGAGCTACCAAAGTCACTAATTATTCAGTAGTCTGTGTTGTTTTGTCTAGCTCGATCGCTGCAGAGACAGCAGTGCGTGTCGAGTTGTCTGGCTTAGTCGGTGTGCCATTGTAGAACAAAGAATCACCACGATAATCTGGTGCCTGACATTTATCTGCAGACAAGCAGTGACCCATTGAGCCATGCCCTTCGCCAATGTGCACGCCACAAATTGCATGCATAATGCGGTCGCAACAAGCACACTTGTATGCACCTGACGTTAGGTTGCGTGATCGTGCATTCTTTCACACAACAACAATCACCACAAGAAGTGTCTTGCATCAGAAATTAATAAATGATAGTGTATGTACTTATTAGACATTACTACAAGCTAAGCTAAAAATGTTGTGAATAGTTTATATACACACAGTTACATATAAATAAAATATACGAACGGGTTCAGACTTCAGAAGTTCAGAAGTGCCGGTCCGAGGAGGGGCAGGCGGATGGACCGGCCCCCGAAAGGGCCTAGCTCACATATGGGCTCAAATAAAACTGAACATATGAAGAGGTAGACACCTCCAAAAGGTGGATATATAAAGAGGTTCGACTGCTGTTAGTTTTAGTATTTGTTGTTTGTAAAATAAATAAATAAAAAAGGGAACATCACAAATAGTCAAATAGTGCTATATTGATATAAATTTGTACTCTCTCTACTCTATAGAGTAGTCTCTCGAAAAGTATTGGTATGTATTTAATTGACAATTTGGATCTTTTCAAAAGCTACTCTATTGTATACCTCACGACATCGCACAAATCGCAGCCGCCACTGCGCCCTGCGGCCACTCACAAGTCACAACTTCACAGTCACACACACAAGAAAGGAGAAGAGTGACAGGTGACAACTGACAACTGACAAGAAGGCACAAGAGCAAAGATACAACTGACGGCGACAACGCGTTTGATATTTTATTTAGTATTTTTAATTTATACCAAGCCCAAGGTCCAAGTGACAATTTTGGATTTCTGATATTGTTTTTTTAATAAAATAAATATAGTGTCATTGTAGGTGAAATGTGAAAATATACATACTTGACAAATGTAATCTTCAAAGAATTTTTAGGAGGCCATAGTTTTCAGATAGGGTTGACTGTTTATTTATATATATAAATAAGCGTTATTGAACGGACATTGGCGGCGACGGTGAGATCTACTACCACGAACGCCAGCAAACCGAAAAGAAGCGCATTTGTAATACGTCCGCCACCCTTTCTCTTGTTCTAATGTATCAGGGTTGATGATTTTGATAGTCACTAGCAATCATTTCAATCCCCACTAGCAATTCTTAACAATCTGTGAACACGTTTACAATACTGATACTCGCATCAATTCGCCTAGCAGTTATTGCAATACTTGACGTTTGTCTCGATTCTCGCTCTTTCCATGATGTTACCCTGGTCGATCTTGTCGAGCATTGAAAGCTGCAACACTTTCGCACTTTTTTCTATGAGAAAACAATATTTTTTTAACACGTATGTCATGATTAAATATAGAATTCATTCTGAAGCCAACACTTGACACATCTGTTTGCCATATTTTTTAGCCCCATGTTGTGATCATACATCAATCCCGAGCGAAGGAAGTCATAAAATAAATTGGACTGAAGCTATATCAGATACGAGGTAACAACAGCAGTTTATCGTACTCCAACTTGTTCACATATCTTCTACCGAGTGATACCACAGTAGAGAGCTCGTTCGTATTGTGTAAATTTCGTGAGGATGAAAGCAGCGATACTCAATCTAAATGATAGATGCAAATAATTATCTGGTCTATATATTAAAAATACGATACCTACTCGACGAAATGTATTAAAATATGACAAACTTCGTTCCCATCTTCCCTGCTGGAAACAAATTCAATTTTCAAGCATTCATTTTTTAATAGAATTCATTCTATAGCTCATGGGTCTGATTTCGAAAGAAATTTGTTGATACAATAATTTCCAATACACAGGATTTTCAATATACACATATACATGATCATATTAACTTTGTTGGTCGTAGAGACATGTACGGGACATATTTGACGCATTGTACGACTGTGAATAATTGCAAAAAAATCTACCTTCACACACTAGCGCACCAGAATATGCATGAACAGATCACACAGGTTTGCCAAGTGCGGTACTGGTTGTTGCCGCGTAGAAACTGTTGAAACATACCCTGTCATTCCCAACATCAATAGGTATACAGTATTTATACTGTTTCTTTTTCCTTCCAGTATTCACGGACATATTTTCAGGCTTTTAATTTTTACTTGCACCAAGACCGAGATTTATGAATCTCGTATAACGGTATATGCCACTTCTTACAAATGTTAGAAACGTAGGTAGAACGAATTCGAAGATTGATCGCTACTGGAGAAAACACTGGTGTTCCGAATGAATACTGGTGGCTATGGAAATTGTCATCACTTTTCCATTTATATTCATCAGAAGAGAGTATATTTCGAGTTATTTGTCAATTTTTGACTGCTTCATTTTTTATTAAAAGCCGAAGGCTATGGTTTGAATCTCGTATATGCCACTTCTTACAAATGCTAAAAATGTCGGTACACAGAACAAATTCGAAGATTGATCGCTACTGGAGAACACTCTGAGGTCCCCAATGAATACTGGTGGTTCTACGCTATGCAACTTGTCATCACCTTTCCATTTATATTCATCAGATGAGAGTGTATTTCGAGTTATTTGTCGATTTTTGACTACTTCATTGTAATAGAAGCCGAAGGCTACGGTTTTCCAATCATGTTCAGAGTCCAAACTCCAGATTCTTCCAACCATATTTGTAGGATACACGCGACTGCTCCCGAGTGGAGAGTGAGCAGCCTGCAGTCTGCACTAAGCAATAATCAATATTCTGCACTCTGAACTTCTGAAGTCTTGAATTGGTTTTTGAACAAAACAAAAAACAGAACACTTGAACCTTCCAAGTTCCAACAAGTTCAGCCTTCATTTTTCTTGTAATAGCAAAAACTAAAAGTAAAAACGAATCTTGGCCTATCTCATTACATACTCTATACAATGAATCATGGATCTATTCCTAAATTTGGGCAATATCGCTAAAATCTATACTCAAATACATAAATAAATAAAATATGACCCTCTGAGTCTGGAATCTGGGATCTGGGTTGATCTCGGGGAAAAGTTGCATCTTCCTTGGACCGGCTCTGAGGAGAAAGTTTTTTCAAGTTTGGTTTGCAACGGCGCACCTCATGGGTAAACTGCAACTTCAATTTTGATTCACGTTTGGGTCCAGATTTCCTTTGGTTGTTGTTAGTGGGGTTCGACTGTTTGTTTTCTTTTACGATATTTTTTAGCGCGCCCCATGGTTTTACAAGTGCAATTTTAATTTTGGTTCACGTTTCGGTCCAGATTTCCAATTTTTTGTTTGTTGTTGTTGCTTTTCTATTTTTTTTTGGGGGGGCGAAGCCCCCAATTTAAAATGTGGTATCACATCGTGTTTCTTGTATGAGGCCTTTCTATATTCATATACAGTCTCAAATGGGCATAAAAAGCTTCACTTTATTCCTTATTTGGATTAATAAAGTTCTGAGGGACCTAATATCTAATATTCCTTCCTTCGAACACGAAACATAGCGTTCTATTGCTATTAATACCAAGGTTGAGATGGTTGAGAGAATAGATACAGCTCTACTTGACCCAGTGACCTTGTCATCAGTCGAGACTCGAGAAGCCACCGATATCATTATGGCAGCTCTAAAAGAGGACGAATAGCTACAATAAAGTGGTCATTTTTATTATAAAATAAAAAGCGAAAAGCGTCTTCACGCTTTAAATTCGATTAGTACTATTTAAACGTTAGTACTATTTCTAACACAAGATCATCCCGGAACCAAAAAATGAGCCCCGCAAAACATTGGGGTAGGATGTTAGGCTGTACTTTTTAGAAAGCTATGCACGAAAACAGAAAAAAGGGTTTAGACAGGGTTCGAACTCGTGAGCACATATACCTATACTGCTCATAACTACAACTACGACAAACGATAGTACGCTATGGCTACTTTCACTAGTTGATATGCAAAGAGTATAAGTGTATACAGGTATTACAGTCTACTAACCGTCAGAAGGCTTCAAATAACTAGACCGTCTGAACGTACACATACGGTTGCCAGGGCCAGAAGAGGCTCTCAACAAGGCCTAGTCCCAGAAAAGTAGGGAAGGTAGAGGGGAGAGCAGGAGAGTATGATCCGCAGAGTAAGAAGGCAAGCTCTACTTACTACATACTAGCAGAAACAGAACTCTTGTTGGCACCGCCAAATGCAAGACGCAAGTTTGTGGGCCAAATTCGGCAAACTGGCAAACAAAAATGGAGAAAATGGCAGTTTTATGATTCAACAACTGTCCACAGACTCCACACTCCACAGTCCACATCTCCACACGGGCTATACAGTATTACAGAGTGACTTATAGAAGTAGTCACAAGAGTGACAAGCCATGTCTGACGTACTTACGCGCCCCTTTGTCCAGTAACCAATCACCAACTCTTCCCAACCCGCCAGTTGCAATTTATTTGAATTCTTGATTTTGAAACAGTTGTAGCACGGATAACAGTATCAAAATATTTACCAAAAAGTCTATTAGAGGCATTGGAAGACCAAAACCGGATGCCAGAACTACGGGGTCGCTCGACACATTCTGCGTTCCTATTCTTAAAATTAGTTGTAAGATGAGTTTGAAAGCTACATTGTCGGAGCTGAAAGAGACCTACAGGCCGAGACTCCCTGCGTCAGATAGGAAGCGGCGAGTCCTCGCGGGTATAGATACTGTGCTACCCAAAGGTCAAACCACAATTTCGGCTATGTTCCGTGAGAATGCGAAGAGTGAATTTAGCAGAAGGCAACGAAAGCGCACAGGAAGCATTAAGACGATCACCAAGGTGCCAAAAGAATTAGCGAGAGAAGATTCAAAGCATGCAACCAGTAAACTCAGCTCGAGGACAGAAACACAACATGATATGCTCGCAAAATATAGACCGAGTTTAAAACCCGAGCCGAAAACGACGGAGCATCCATGTCGCTCAAATGAAAAGCAATATTGTACTAGTAAAAACGAGCATGGGACATATAGTGAAGAAATATGGTGCGACCAGTTGGATACAAATAAAGAGTGTTTGGAGGCTGAGACGCGTACAGCGAACCAGATGTGCAAAACAGAACAGCCGCGGTCGTTAGCAAGCCTCTGTAGGAAAAAGTAGTCTGCTTCAAGCTCAGACCGAACCTGAGCCCGGAATAACACTAATTAACTATGAGCAGCAAATTGCCAAGTACAGAGCCGCGATCCCGAGAATTGGACATGGAGTTGGACGCCTTCAGACCGAATAGGTGTGTATGGAATGAGTTCTATGTATATTTGCCCCCCCCCCCCCAACACACACATACATACACACTCTCCCTCTAAAGCACACATACA
>LUCW03001136.1:0-11719 GCA_001586965.3 Sphaeroforma sirkka | reverse complement strand
ACGACATTAATAAAATAGAGAATAAAATAGACATCAACAGACATTAGACATATATTATGGTATATGTTTTCGTCGAGAAATACTATAAAGGTGTGCACGTTTTTTATTTACAGCCAAATATGAGATCTAAGCTTAATCTCCTTTTCCCTGACGATGTTCTCTTCGTAGTCTTTATACCATAAAATAAAACTACGCGCAAAGCAAATAAAATTAATAACGATCATATGTACGCACGTATACACATACACACTTCAATTTTATTTTGAATGGCTCCGCCGCACATGGACCTCCCACCAAGTCACAGTGAGATGAACCGATTTTGAAAACCACTTATTTTCACTATCAGTACTATTCGATACTGTTTTTTTATTTTAATTTTAAAAATGAAAACAAAAAAAGAGGCAAAATATGGTCCTAGTCGGTGAGTTCAGACTTCAGAGTCCCAAAGAATCTGAAAGAGTCCTAGAGAATCTGAGAGAGTCCCAGGAAGTCCTGTCTATAAATACCTCTCTAGCTAGCTAGCCGCCTACGACCACGTTATGGGGGTACGGGACACGCATATTATTCAATTTAAAACATTATAACGGTGTTAAGGGGATCAGAAGAGCCTACCAAGTTCTTTTTATATGACTGGTTCGTATGATGAAATAGGTAGCATGGTGCACCTATGAGCATACAAAGGTCCGTATATGGAATAAAAGTTGAATCGGTAAATGTATGTTTATTCGATTTATAAAAGTTTTAACGGAAAACGGTATGAGGTTAGGCCTACAGCCTATGTACTAGAGAGAGAGCCCCCAGGTCCCATGAAAAATTGGTTTTGGAGTTTTTATATAGTGTTTGAATATGTAGTTTTTGCCCGTTTTACGTCGTCCATTTTTCTGCCAGGCACCCGACAACGACGACACCCCCCTGCCAGCATGTCGGCCGACACGTCGTACATGTCGTTTGGTTGTATGTCGTCCCGACACGTCGCCGACATCGCCGACATGTCGGCACTGTCATGTTGGTGTCGGTCCTCCCCGTAGTAGTCTGAGTGCAGTAGGCCAGGTCAGTAGGACCACCAGTATTTTTCTCAATGTACTGATTAATATTTTTTTCTGACTTTATTATATTCATAACGGTCACTTTGGAGTACTTTCTTGCCCTGCTCCTCGCAGAAGTATGTTTGGGATGGGCGCATTATGTAGGCGTTTGTTGTGTATTGTGTAATCTTGGACTGTTGTTTGTCGACGACGCAGCAGCATGATTAAATACTTTTTACAGATGCTAACACAATTCGTTTCAAACAAACAATAAATATGACAATTGATAACCGTTGCACGAACCACTTCACTCATACTATCATTATACCTATAGCTTCAAAGCTTAAGGTTTCAATTTTTATGAAGAAGAATAAAAGTCGCGCAAAAAGCTGCTGCAATACTACATATTTACATATTTAGTTTACACATCAAATTTTTTAAAAACAACCACATAATATGATAATTGTTGTAGTAAGTATACGCGAGATGACTGTGGGGACGTTGTACATTTACTAGTAATTGTAAACAGTAATCCTAAAATGACTGACTCTTAAATGAGTCATCAGTGATGTGTTGTAAAACCAGAAAAACCCTAAAACCCAGTTTATCAGATTATTCTGATAAACTGTAAAACTTGTAATAAACCTAAAATAATCAAATAAATATAAGTACTTGTATTCTGACCACATTGTTATTGTGCATGCATCAAAGTTGCACTTTGGCTGTCGGGTTTGTGTATTTACTATTTCTACTTTTGTTATTGTCAAATGACAAATGTCCTGGATATTTGAATATTTCATATTTGCAAATTCTTGAGGTGCATTTCGTTTTATTTTAAGGTGCAATTGATAACTTGTGTTCACGAAACTCATTGGTGTAGAGTTTTTACTGCAATTTTATTGGCTGAATTTATTTTTTTGAATGAAAAACCATATGTCGGCAAAATTGGTACGGACGACACTGTACAACGACGACATCCCCCTGCCAGCATGTCGGCCGACACGTCGTACATGTCGTTTAGGAAAATGTCGGTGTCGTTTCCCAACCCAGATGTTTGTGTGTGTGTACTGTGTAACTAACCTGTGTGGCTCAGTCTCTACTCTTTATCGTCTACTCTTGCGTAAATATTTTTTAAAAATACTCTCGTATTGCACACATTAGTATTTTTATCCAATTACAAATGTCCAACTCTCCATGGCCGGCATGGCGGCTTCACTTCATCAGCCATCAAGTCCCATACTCATAGCCCATTGTCTGGAAGCTTTAAAACTTGTTCGTGTATTTTAGTATGCATTGATATGTGAACAGGATTACATGTGCCGGTGCAGTTTTCGGGAATGCTAAATCTTGGATTTTTATTGCATGTGCAAGTATTGTATGTTTTTGATTGCTTCTATACATATATTAAAAGTACGTTTTGTCGGTTATCTAAAATTTCATGCATAGAGTCCCAAATACCTTTTAAGAAACTCAAACTCGCCATTCAGGTGCATGCACATCGATCCGCGCAATTCAGTTGTTCTGTAGGTATGACTTTTAGGCGTTGGGCGGCTTCGTTCTGCTTTTATATGTTCACATACGTGTCTGAGTGAAGAAATTGTTATTTGATCTTATACATAATATTTTCAGAACACATTGTATATCACGTCACTGAGACACAAACAAACATAATTAGTGGAGCCGTCCAACTAGCAACCATTTGTAGGGCCATTTGCTGCCAAAATCAGTGGGGCCGTCCAATAGTTAGTGAGATTACTGAGTGAAGAAATTGTAATTTGATCTTATACATAATATTTTCAGAACACATTGTATATCACGTCACTGAGAAACAAACAATCATAATTAGTGGAGCCGTCCAACTAGCGACCATTTGTAGGACCATTTGCCGCCAAAATCAGTGGGGCCGTCCAGTAATTAGTGAGATTACTTCCACTAACTTCCACTATACAGCCGATAGGTAGTGAGATTACTAAGCACACTATATAGTAATCTGAATACAGCATTCTATTCACATGTACAATAGTTTCAAGAATTCACATATGAAATTGTATAATACTATAATTTTTATTTGTCCACAAATGGTATGGAGAAATCGCATCTATCGGGTTTCAGGGATTACCGACAAAGCGAGTACCGGTATTCCGGGCATAGCCGCATAGGTTTGTGGAAATAAGTATATATAAATCTCATAGCCTTCTTTTTAAAACAAAAACAAAATCTGGCAAGACAATTGGGCTTGTGCCTTCACTATTGTACTGTCTGTAAATACATGATGGAGGGGTTTCGGATGTTTTTACTTTTTCTATTGCTCTGAATGTGTGGAATAAAAACCAGGGGGGGGGTTTTTTACATGGCAATGGTTTTAATTGTTCAGAAATGTAGGCCAAGAACCTCCGCATCAGGACCTCCGCCTCCGGGTCGATTTTGTAACGTGAATAACTTTTGAAATAAATATATACAACTTTATTTTGGGAAAAGTTTATTTGTGGAAAGCCCTGGACGAGACGCGTTGGATGAGCCTGTGTTCATTTTTCCCTTATTTTTTTTTGACCCCGACCCATATACTCTACCACCCCAACTTTCAATAGGTAGAATGTACTTTTGGACATTCACAATGTTTTACAATAGCTGAAAACCACGTGTACAGATGAGAAAACTATACAAAAACACAGTAAAATCATGTATTCACTAAGTCAAACAGAAGAACTTTCGACTCAATTGGCTTCTCATACAGTTGCCTATGGAGGTTCACCACCACAAGCTGATTTTTGTGAAGCTTTAACTCTAAAATATTGAATTTTTTTCATGGCTGACCGAAGTTAGCTGGATAATACGAGAAGAAGCCGTAGCCGTTGTAAAAATCGGGATCGGACAATTATATCGTGTCCCACCTCGGTTTGAAAATCAGGCCTCGGGAGGCGGAGGTTCTTGGCCCTTCTGCACCCCATAGTGGTTCGAAAAGCATTTAGATACTGTATTTATGACAAGTTTCCTCAGTTTATATAAACCCCCCTGCCACCCCCCAAAGGCCCAAACCAGGAACCCCCTCCTCCAAACCAAATCTTTATATCACTAATAAAACATAGCCAAGGCTATGATTAAAAGATTGTCTTTTTTTTAAAAGGGCCATCATTATATAAATATTTTATCTGGAGAATGACAATGTGTGAATACAATCCAAACACACTATCAGGAGTATATTATGCAGATAATCAAAGATTGTGCCCACAGTGCTGTTGATTCAAAAAGAATAGCATAGAAGTTTATCAGAAGGCTTTAAAAAAAGTCCTTGGCTTGGGAGCAAATTATCAGCCAATCTAAATGACAGGTCCGGTAAAGGCTGTACATTGTGTAAAGTGTAAATATTAAAAAAAAAAGTTAGTCTTCTAAATTGAACAAAATTACTTCACCTATTTTTTATTTGAATATGACATGAAATATGGCCCTTACGGTCTTTCCCCTTTTTTTTTTCAAAACAATAGTATTTATCTTCTTTCGAAAAATAAAAAAATAATCTTTCCAGAACGAGAATTTATATATTTCTTTTGCTCTTTTGATATAAAAAACCCCGAATAAAACTCCCAACAAATATATAGCTCTGAAAAACAAAATGGGCTTGTTCTATCAAAAGGTATTTATATATTGAACCAATTTGTTTTAAATATGGTTTTATAGAGCGAATAGCGAGCCCTATTGATCAGCCGAAGGACTGGACTGTCTGGAGTTCTGGACTCTGGTGGAAAGCCCGACTTTTTTCCCCGGAGTAGATTTTACCTCCAGATTTATCAGAAATAATACATATAAATATTATGGTAGAAACTAGAAAGAGGCTGAACTTCTGAAGTTCTGAACATTATCACGTCTGAAGGGCAAATAGGAAACAATATTATTATGTATGTTATTTGGTTTTTGTTTTGAAATGTATATTTTGTTTGGTTTTATCTTGGAAAAAAAAGGGGTCTTACCCTTTTTTCTATTACAAAACAAATATTTTAGTCTCGAACTATTTATGTTTGACAAATATTGGTCAGTCTGGAGGATTAGCTAGTTGGATATTGTGTTGTTTGCACCCGTCATAGTCAGCTTAAAGGTCCTTTACGTGCTTCCTAGCATGATGTAAATCGCTGTGCGCAAAGGTTACATAGATGCGCTATTGTTGTTGCTGTGAAGGCATATACTTCTTGGCGCGAGATGTCCAGCTCAGTTGGAAAGCTTGTTGATGGCGAGCAAATGTGTGGTCGCCGATTCAAGACTGGTGTATACTGAACATTGTGACCAGTACACTCGTGCAAATGTAAGATCGTCGTCGAAGGTCATAAATGTATTAGGCCATGTGACCAGCTTCGGACGATCCATCTTGCTACGTATGAATTGAGTTACTTTCGTGTACGTTGATTTAACGACGATGTGATGGTCGAATGCTGACTAGTTTGTATACAGGAGTGTAGAGTGGTGAATTTGGCTGGTTTGTTTACAGGAGTTTAGACTTTAGAGTGGTGGAGATTTTGGTATAGATTGGTGTGACTTACTTTCGTGTGTCTATGTTGGCCCATAACCTGTTAGACAAAAATAACTACGTAAGAAGTGAAGTTTATTTACCCGCTACTGAGGGCTCACGGGACTCTAACGCTTAATAGGGGCTATAGTAGGGCGGGAGTCTCCGAGTTAGTATTCAGGTGTCATTCTATTTCTGACACTTGTCAGTTCTAGTACCGTACTATGTATTTGTTTTTCAGTTCAAATATATTTTATTTGTACACCGCACACACGTCACAGGAGTCACACGACAATACACACGTTGCTGTCCCGAACTCAGATTATAAAATACAGTTAAATACATCTTGCAACCTCCGACTCCCAGTCTAGCCATCTTTATTTTTATAAATCTCTAGTTCTGTTCTATTTTTACAAAAACTTCGTCTTTCTCTCTCTTCCTCAGTTTCTCGCTTCCCCCCCCAGGGACCCAGCCTCTCTTTTTCGCTTCTCTTTTCTTCTCTATTTATTTTGTTTTACAAAAAAACATAATGGTGTAAACTTGAAGGAAAAAAAATCGTTTTTAGAAACAATTGTTTGCCTCTAATCTACTCTCTTTTAGAATACACTTCTCCAATTCGAAAAGATTGTGTAGAGTCTGTAGACGCATGGACGAAGTGTGGTGGACGACTCCCGAGTCCCCCGAGGACGTCCGTCTCCCTCTATATAGTCCTCCGGAGAGTCCACTGTTGTTTATGTCTTTTATATTTACCCCCTGATATTAACTCTCTCTCTTTCCAATTCTCTTTTGAGTATGTAACTATGTATTGTGAAGTTGTATCTCATCGTTTTCTGACACCCTCACTCTCCGTCTCTCTGTCTCACGGCTCACAGTCTCTCTCTCAGTCTCGCGTCTTCACTCTTCCCTGTCTCTCATCTTCTCTCTCTCTCTGTTTCAGAATTTCCGACTCTACAGTCTAAGTTCTACTCTCGAGTCTCACATATGAGTAAATATTTTAAATTTTAATTGAGAATAGTTATTAGAGTAAAGTCGAAACGGCTATCTGCTGATTTCCGGGCTCTAGCCTCTGGGCCTCTAGTAGCCTGTTGCTACATAAATAGATTTTTATTATTATAGAAATATCATACATAGCGACCTCCACATTTTACTCTATTTTTTTTTTTTGAAATTCTGAACCTAACCATAGCCTCCTTAATTAGAACACCTAACCTCATAAAGTTATGGGGTCACTGAATAAATGTTCAACCTAAAACTGATCCTTTTTTGAAATATAAAAGTTAAATATTTATTTGGGACAAAATAATATATATATATTTATTATTTATGTGAAGAAAAAATTGCAAATTGGGAGGAATTGTGTAGCGCTCAATCTGACACCTTACAGTTGGCAATTGGCATTTGGCAGCTTTGCGCACCGAAAAAAAAAGGGCAAAACCTGTTTACCCATTGACCTGAATATTGCACCCACTGAATTTGAGAAGGGCTTATATAGGTGTTTAAAAAAGTTGTCTTTTTTAACGTAAAAAAAACATAAAAGTTTAAAAATAACTTTTAACTGTATGAGGTTAGTTCTGAACTCGAGGTCAGACTCGAAGTTGTTCAGAAGTCAGAAATTAGATATCAGAAGAAGTCATCAATCCGCGTGTTTTTTCGCGAGTAAATTTCCCTGTTCGTAGATTTAAAAAAAATTTAAAGTATTTATCTGTTTGCTGTGCAATAGTGAGTCTTAAAAGGAGCATAGCATATCAATAAACGGTCTAAAATCGACTGTTTGCGTTGGTTCATCAAGAAACCCCCCACGAACAGCAAATGTCTGTCAGCCACGCCCAGTCGCCCACGGCCACGGCCCACGGCCACGGCCCACGGCCACGGCCCACGGCCCACGGCCACGGCCCACGGCCCCACGCCCACGGCAGACTTCAATACGTGCTTCATATACGCCGAAAACGTAGTACGTTTTACGTTAACGCATCATTGCCCATCACATAAATACTATAGAGGCAGCTAAAAGCCCAGTTGTTCAAAAAAGGTTTCTTTATTTATTTTGTTTTTGTTCGATTTTATATAATACAAAATAACACCAAAATAAAGGTCAAAAGAAAAACAATAAATAAAGGTTCTAAAAAAAGAAAAATAAACAATAAAATCTTTTTGTTATCTTTTGTTTTCGTTTCATATCAATATATAAATATTTGTTTTAAATTAAATTATATATAAGTAAAAAAACTAAACAAACTGCGTCGATATGGCACCCGTGACTATAAAATCAGTAACGGACGAGCCCGTGTCCAAAACAGCATCCGTCCATTCGCAAAGGTAAGGACGAATTGAAAGCGGATGTCTACTGTGCAGTGCGAGACTGTCACTGAAGGGTATGCAGGCCAGGCACAGTGTAGATCTCACAGAGTGTAAAAAGCCAAACTTAAGTGTGTCTAATTTTTTAGAAGGCTATGCCGCTATGGTGTGCAACGTTTTACATTTATATACGGATTGATTTATTTAATTTTTATAAACATTTTCATCTGAAATTGTGGCCGTTTTGTATTCACAATACGACTTGAAGGCTGAAGCCTGGCAGAATAGTAGTACTACTAGACAGTACGCCCATTTCAATATTATTGGCCACGAAAAGTCGAAAACCGAACTTAAGTGAAGGCGTGAAGTAGTGAACACTGAACACAGTCACGACTCATGACTCGTGAGTCAGCACAGAATCTAAAAACGCAATAAGTTGGCACTTGGAAGTTGGCAATAAATTGGCCGGCTATTTTTGTTTTGTTTTGTTTTTTAAATAAAAAGGCATATCTGGGTTTTATACACGGAAAATGCTCGTCTTTTATTCTACATAACCTTATTAACTTTACTACATAAATCTAAAATAAAATCTAAATACAGTTCTACCATCTATTTGCACTTTACAGTCTATTTACAGACTAAATACAATACAGGGTACAGACTAACTCCAGTGGATTCGGGGAACAATAGAGAATTCCCTTTCTCCGGAAATCCATACAGAGTGACAGGCCACCCCAGTCGCCAGTCGCCACTCTCCAGTCCCCACACAGGTTACAGCACAGGTCTCTCTATTTTTAAATAGTAGTCGTGGTTTATCGCCCGGTCTACCCCCCGTCTGCCCTCAATTTCGGTCCCTCCGACCTCATCCGCAGCGGAATGCTTTTTAATTTTTTTAGTTTTTTTTAGGGCGAAAATTTCACTCCCCTATTTGCGTGATTTCACTGATTTCACTGATTCCTGCCCGAGGAGAGTCTATTAAAAGTATTTTAATGTCAGTGTATTTTTAAGCGGCTCTATGTAATCCCGTTTTGAATGTCAAAGCCAGTCAACTGTCAAGTGGTTTCTGATTTTAAAAATAAAAAGAGTTCAGACTTCAGTGATGAGGTCTATATTGAACTCTTGGAGTTATGACACTCAATAGAGTGGACAACAGTCTTCAGAAGTTCCAGTGCTCCTGCTGTGACCCTGTGTGCCAGGCTGTCAGTTTTGCTGATTTCAATTTGGTCCTCAACCATGAAAAAATATTTCCATAAAAAAGAACATAATTACTATTTTTTTATTTATTTAAAAAAAACTGCATCAAAGAATTCTATTTCTTAAAAAATATCAAAAGCCGAAGGTTGCCCACTGTACGTAGTCATAAGCGACACTGCATACATATTGGCTTTTACATAATATCGTGAATATATAGCATCCGCATGAGATTACAGCAGTTACTTGCTTTTCCGCTTACCTTGCCACAATAAGAAACCCGAAGTACTAATGAGATACAATGAAAAGTTCCAGGCAATTTGAGTGTGTTGGAATTAACTGCGTGGTATGCCAAGCACCGGCCCGGTTTGTGTGTCCATGTCAGAAGAGGCACTTCTGTACTGTGCAATGTCAGGTAGGCAATTGTAAACTAGAATAATTGAGGCTTTCATGTGTCAACGTTAGATTAGATACATACTCTTTCGTATTGAACACAAAGCTTTGAACATATTGGCAGGAAGAGACAGCATTCAGTGGTTAGTGACTGCAATTTATGTTCCGTGATCGTTCAGAGCTTTCTTTTTTGTTTGCTTTAGTGCACAAATCGAAATTAATTACAGGGCTGTACAATTTGAAACTGTCGAAGTCTAACCTTATTCATTATCTATTATCTTTAATTTGACAGAACCAAGATTGGTCTACGGGTAATCACCACAGCGAGTGCGATTTTGAAGCGCCACGTGTTGCGACGGGTGAACAACCGCAGCAGAATGACATGATGGAGCCAGGAAGAGTGTACAACCCCAATACAACACAAGCTGTATACGATGGTCCCTATCCTCGAGAGAGTGTTGGTGTCACGTACTCCAACGTCTCCCTCGAAACCGACAGTTTTCGCGAACGTCAAGAGGCCTACGACGTTCACCCAGGCGAGAACAATCGACAAATGAATTCAACGTACTGTCAGAGGAATCAACAACCACTTAATAGGAATACAATGTCTGGCGATTATAATCCTGAGTATGGTCGCGTCCCTGTGTATAATGGGGCTCACCGGAGGCAGCACAGTGCCAACATGGACGACCAGACCTGGTCAAACGGTTTCTACAATGGTTCGACTGTTGGGTATATGGAGCAGTACCGTAGTTCCAACGCTACTGGTGGTAGAGTGTTTTTCGATGGGAATGGGAATGGGAATAATCAAGGAATGCATGGCGATGCCGGCGTAAGACAACTGCACGTGACTGACAGTGATAATAGGGGTAGCCCTGTCCCCCAGACCATTTCTAATGGAGTGTCTCCGGCCACTAATAGCGAAACTTTAAAGTCTTCGAAAGTACGAGCGTGCACCTGGGAAGGCTGTAACAGGACATTCACACGCACAGATCACTATACCAGGCATATGAACACACACACTGGGTACAAACCATTTGCTTGTACGTGGGAGGGCTGCGGCAAAAGATTTGGGCAAGCGAATAATCTAACGCGACACAGAAAAACTCACACCAAGGAGAAACCCTGTGTGTGTCCTTGGGAAGGGTGTAATAAGCGCTTCAGTGAAGCAAGCAACCTCGCCAGGCACAAAAGACTGCATTCAAAGGAAAAGCCCTTTATGTGCAAGTGGGATGGGTGTCAAAAGAGTTTCGCAGATCCTAGTTATCTTGCGTCGCACGCACGCACTCACGCCCGCACAGAGGTGTTTTATTGTCCGTTGGATGGCTGTGAACGAGTGTTCGCGGTTAGATCATATCTTACCAGGCACGTCAGAACGCATACAAACGAGCAACCGTACGAGTGCCAGTACTGCTTCAAACGTTTCAACCAGTCTAGCAATCTGAGCCGGCATATACGCACGCACAATGTAGACTACAACGAGGGCGATGAATACCAACATCGTTATAGTGATGACAAATTCGAGAATAAGAGTAGCCATGTGAAGGTGGAAACGTCGCCAGTATGACATCGACTGCTTGCCTAGGTATGAATCCATCAGCAACTCGGAAAACGATTTGCGCATTTATTGTTTTGATGGTTGTGCTATTTCATACGGTTATACTGAGCGCCAGGTGGCAGAGAATACCTAAGTGGATTTATAAATACAATCTCACACACGACAACACCATTACATATGCGCCTCACATTCTAACGTGGCATCCTGGTACATAACTATAGGCCAGTCGAATGATAGATTGGATTGAGACAATTGTTATATCTATGGCGGAGTGGGTATAAATTAAGGACCGGGCAAAATGGATAGTACCCGCCAAGGCAATATTTTGTTTGAGGGGGTCTGATGTGGTCAATACACTCAACATTACCGGTCTTCACAACCCAGATTTGACTATTTCATATCGCCTGACCGAGGTGATGAGTGCATCTGGATTTGTGTCAGCGTAGGGAGTGCTTCAAGGCAATTTGCAACATGATTAATAATAGATGATAACCAGCAACTTAAGTGGTCTTCAAGGCCCAATTAATTACGTTACGGGGTACAAGAGGGCCTGTCTACAAAGCGGAATCTTCCATTGGACATTCCCGGAGCTAATGATGTCGTGCACTTCCAAACCAAGCAATCAGCCAACTTCACACAAATTTTAGAATAGAAAATATCAATGATATGTGACGCAGTAGATACACAGTAAGTCCGATACCATCACTTTCAGTAATAGTATCAACTGAAAGAAAACTTACCAGACCCCAGATAGAAATAATA
>LUCW03001135.1:12500-14854 GCA_001586965.3 Sphaeroforma sirkka | reverse complement strand
AGCTTACCTTGCGACGGACAGCTGAGAACTTCTTCTGACAGAGCGAGCAGTTGGTAACCTGATCGTCTGGCATCCATTTGACGGGCGCTGTAACAGAGGAACATAGTGCATAGGGATTTACCGAACAGACTCGAAAGAACATTTCGAATACGCAATGGAGTCTTACTTTGTCACCAATACACGTGCGGAGAGTTACATAGTATGTTCCTATAGTTATTAAGTTACTTTGTAGCGTTATAGAGTATGCTTCTCTAGATACAACGTATGTTTGTAGACGTATATTGCCTATTTCTGTAGTTACACCGTATGTTGGTAAAGAACTATAGTATGTTTCTATAGTTACAACGGATGTTTGTAGAGTTCTATAGTATGTTTCTAAGGTTACAAAGTTACTTTATAGAACTATAGAGTATGTTTCTATAGTAACAACGTATGTTTATAGAGTTCTTTAGTATGTTTCTATAGTAACAACGGATGTTTGTAAAGTTCTATGGTATGGCCATATAGCTACAACGTATGTTTGTAGAGTTATATAGTATTTTTCTATATCTGCAACGTATGTTTGTAGAGCTATATAGTATATTTCTATAGTTACAACGTATGCTAGTAGAGTTATCTAGTATGTTTCTATAGTTACAACGTATGTTGGTAGAGGTGTATATTACGTCTATATAGTTACAACGTATGTTTGTAGAGTTAATATAGTATGACTATAGAGATACAACGTATGTTTGTCGTGTGGTATAATATGTTCACGACATCGAGTACATGGTCAGCCCTACACACTCTACTTCCATATAGAATACAACAAAGTATGCTGGGTGCGGCCATGGGGGGAGATAGTTTGGACTACTCAACTGATTGGTACCCATACCTCCATACCGAAACAAACAATGTGTGACTACCACGTATATTCCAAATAAAACTTGTGGTGTGTGTTGTGTGCGCTTTTACAACCGCTATATCACACACTAGCAGCCTATGCATTGATGTCAACTATCAATTTTTTAGGGCTTCAGGGTTTTAGGGTATGGAACTCAACCCCTAAAATGTATGGTATGTGTATCTAGTACTGCACCGTACAGACCTACTGTTTGAACTACCGCGAACGGTGTCTCGTATCGAAGAGTTGTGACAGGAATGGTACCTTTGTATACACATAACTCTGATCAACAGCCTTCGGCCAATGGCGTAAGATGTGTGTATTCAACTCTGGGCGACCATAAACTACTATCTAATGAAGTACAGACAAAAATCAATAAAAGTAAAAATTATAAAAATTCGCGAACCGGGAATTGAACCCGGGTCTTCCGCGTGACAGGCGGAGATACTAGCCACTATACTATCCACGACATACTATCAAACACAAACTCCATAATATATTCATAAGTACAAACACAGAAATAATTCTATCGGCTTTCATGGCTAGAGGGTTGCAGGGTTACAGGGTTATAGGATGTAGGGTTATAGGATGTAGGGTTACAGGGTTATAGGATGTAGGGTTATAGGATGTAGGGTTACAGGGTTATAGGATGTAGGGTTATAGGATGTAGGGTTAAAGGATTAAGGATCGAAATTTCGCTTCATACCATTCTAACTCATCTCCTACCGATAGCTCGAGCTAGTGATATAGAAGCACACACATTCCTACATTTCTATCAATCGGCACGGGTTGAAGGGTTCTAGGGTTTTAAGGTTATAGGGTTTGAACCCTGTACGGCAACACACCTTCTAAGATGTGGGATGGAAATGGTGCGTCCAGACCCTTTCCCATCCCGTCCTCGCCGGGGGCAAGCTGTTGCAAATAAGGGTTGAACGATCATGTTAGGTGAGTTTTATGTTACTGTCCTGGTAGTAACAAAATAGAAATCTTGGATCTTCCATGACTTTGCATGTCCTGACAATTCACAGAGGGGAGAGTGGTTTATCAATCGTGCAAGAGAGATATTTCTTCCTATAAACTTTAGGGTTGAGGGTTTATGACAATTCGTAGGGAGGAGACTGAGGAAACAATAATGTCTTAAAGAGTTCTGATATCCTGTTCATTTTATATAGGGATAGACGGCTTTCTTACTTTGGTGTTTGCCATTGATTTCATGTGTATATTACATACACACAGAGAGAGATGTTGCCCGCACACTCAGAATTGTGTTTACAGATGGATGGCTGTGCTGCAAAACCCACCCTCATCCACCATATTTGTACTGTCACTAGACACGAGCACTCTACATATATATATATATATATATATATATATATATATATATATAAAAATGTATATTTTTTATTGTGTATATATATATATATATATATATATGTGTGTGTGTGTGTGTATATATATATATATATATATA
>LUCW03001135.1:0-7500 GCA_001586965.3 Sphaeroforma sirkka | reverse complement strand
TTCAGATTCGGTGGTTGATGCTCATCGATAGCATTATACAGTGGGCGATTAAAACCTGTGGCATTCTATAGATCTCTTGTGTAGTTCTTGGTTGTTACATGCCAATATATATCTATCGTGCACAACTACAACCTATGGCATTCCTTCTATTTATAAATCGCGTGCGATGCTCACCTGTGGTGTCCTGTCCCATCCATCGGAACAATGCACCAGTATTGAATGGCCCTCAGAGACCAACTAAGCATAGCAGTACAAGCACAGGGTACCAGAGAAGCCGGCCGAGTATGTCCAGAATTAGGTAGGTATGTAGGTAGAAGCACCAAATATTCCAGCACCAAATACGGTCCGAGACCATAAAATAGGGTCAAATATGGTGCGAATCGGTCGTGCACAATCCCGAAAGATCGCACCAGAAAATGAAATTTGAATCGATCGATTGAACCCCCCACCAGATCGATCGGGACCCAAAGATGATGGGGATAGGAAGGGTAAAAGTATCGGATGGTGTATGAGTGTCTTAATTGTCAGATGTACAGAGACATTGTACTAGTACTAGGCACTTACACTCACTAAATATGTATATACTTCTATATCCCAGTGTGACGTAAAAACCAATCACTACAAATGTATATACTCCTATATCCAGTGTGACGTAATAAGTCACTCACTACGTATGTATATACTCATACGTCCCAGTTTAAAATAATACCTAACTCACTACATATGTATACACCCATACATCCAAGTCTGGCACACCTGTACGCCCCTAGACGCACTCCTGAGCAGCTGGCCTATGTGATCCAACCACCGTGTAGAGTAGAGATCGGGCAACCACACGGCATCTGGGTCGCTCTTACATATGAGTGACCTGAGCCTGTGCATACTCTTCCGCATGGCATGGATGTTCTCGATACCCAAGAACTCTAGCTTACAATTTTTGTAGTGATCGATGGTTTCGTAGCCTGTGTGGTTTGATAGATTGTAGAGTTAGATACAACAGATTCAACTTCGTCCACAATGCATTGTATATACATATGTATATATACACATATGTATATATTTATAAATATATATATATATATATATATATATATATATGTGTGTGTGTGTGTGTGTGTGTGTGTGTGTGTGTGTATGTGCGTGCGTGCGTGTATGTGTATATATGTGTGTGTGTGTGTGTGTGTGTGTGTGTGTGTGTGTGTGTATGCGTATGTATGTATATGTGTGCATGTGTATATATATATATATATATATATATATATATATATATATGCGTGTGTGCGTGTGCGTGCATGTATTGTGTATATGTATTATATATATATATATATATATATATATATATATATATATATATATATATATATATATATATATATATATATATATATATAAATATATATATTATATATATATATATATATATATATATATATATATATATATATATATATATATATATATATATATATATATATATATATATATATATTATCAATACATGAATAACATCATGTTGATACCATTGATCGTGTCGATGAAGTGCTCCATACCAAGAGATGAGTCGGTGATATATCAGTGCTGCTATATTGTTAACACAACAGGCAAAACATGGTACGTTGAGTGCTTTCTGTGTATCGCTCGAGGTACTCTTTCGCGTGCTCAAGGGCGGCAAACTGTGCTGCTCCAGCAAACTCAAACACATACCCATATACACATACAAAAACAATTTTGACTTAAAATATGATGTACATAAAGTCATACATACACAGCCATAAACATCGGTACACATACCTACACATATACAAATACCTACCTGCCCCCATCAGCGTCATAGCCCCCGCATTCACCAGCGGCCTCGCATCCAGGATATACAGGGCTTTCTGTGAGTCGCTCGAGGTCGACTTGCCTGAGCTCAACGGCGAGAGACTGCTCTGCTCAAGCGAGTTCCTTGCCTTGGCCAATAAATGGCCCAATTTCGTCTGAGTCTTGGCCCCGTCGGGTGTGTGTGAGCGTGAGTGTGCGTGCGAATTGCCCTGTGTCTGTGTCTGTGTCTGTGTCTGTGCCTCTGTGTGTGTCTGCTTGCCTGGACTGTCACGCCTACCGTCATGCTCTCGCCCTCTTCCTTTCGCCCTGTTATCCCCCCGGCTCTCCTGTGCACCTGCACCTGCACCTGCACCTGCACCTGAAATCCCGGACACGGGTGCAGGTGTAGTGGGCAGTGCGGGCGCACTACGCTCCGTATGAGAGCGTGAGCGCGCATAGGGTTCTACATACGGTACGGGTGCGTTGCGTTTGCCCATTGTTAGACTATCACTAGACGCCCCATTCGTCGTTCCCACACCACTACTACCGTCGCATCGAGTGTTGTCAAAGTTCGGTACTTCCGACTCCGCACTGTGGAAGACACGACCACCTAGCGTTGAGATCGCACTGGCACTGCGCTCGAGACCATCGCTCTCGTACTCACTCAGGTCCTCTTCTCTGCCACCGGCTGTAGAAGGAGGGGCAGAGTCATGCGTAGATAAGCCTATGTAACCTCGATAAACCGCGTTTAGCGTGTACTTCACGAACAGTACAATACTATTACATAGTGAAAGTGCAGTCTTTGTATGCACTCGTGAATACACAAAACCCTAAATATTAAACCCTAAACCTGTATATACGCCTGAATACTCGTTGGCGTGTGCTTAACGGACAGTACAACACTATTACACAGTAAACAACCTTGTATGTACTACTGAATACAGTAACCCTAAACTCTCAACCCTAAACCCTGAACCCTGTATGTACACCAGATATACCGCATTTGACGTGCACTTAACAATACTACTACTGGGTGAAAGTGAACATTCTTTGTCTGTACTCCTGGATACAGAAAACCTTAAACCTTAAATCCTGATACCTAAACCCATGTATATACGCCCGAATACTGCGTTTGGCGTGTACTTAACGAACGGTACAATACTAAACAACTGTAAACAATCTTGAATATATTCCTGACTATAGAGTTTGGCTCATACTTATCATTGTACTACAAATCAACAGTAGACAATCTTGTGTATACTTGTGACTACAGAACCCGTCTCATACACAATGTTAAAATAAGAACATGAAAAACTAGGTCGCTACCAACACCTTCATCCAGAAACAGGGTGTAGCTGTGTTTGCACCCTGTACTCATACTTGTGCGTGCACTCTGTCCCCATACATGTGCTTGTTCTCGTTCCTCTGCACCTGTGCGTGTACTTACTTCTATTTGTCCGTACACCTATCCGTGTGCGTGTGCACCCGTACCTATACCGATGCCTGCATCCATACTCCTGGCAGCAGCAAAACCCCGTCTCAGCGGTGTCGAGAGATGACTGTCCGTCCCATCCACCGCTTCGTTCTCTGAGATCGGTGACGTTGGCTTGTGTAGTGTGTCGTGCTGTGAGAGTGTGTGCAGGAGTTTCTCATCGCCTTTATTGCGTGAGCGTGTGACGCCCACCAGCGGCTGTGACGAGCGCAGGATGGCTGCACCGGTGCGCTGACAGTACCAACTGACAGTCGGAAACCGCTTGCGTGATCTGTGGTAGGAGAGGAGATATGAGAAGAAGGGGTTGGATGTAGGTATGTATGAAAAGAAAGGGTTGAATGTAGGTATCTATGAGAAGAAAGGGTTGGATGTGGGTAGGTATGAGAAGAAGGGGTTGGATTTAGGTAGGTATGAGAAGAAGGGGCTGGATGTGGGTAGGTATAAGAAGAAGGGGTTGGATGTAGGTAGGTATGAGAAGAAGAGGGTAGCTATACGTATGTACGGACTGTAGAATGGGTCAGAACCACTGTTATTAGCGGTATAAAATATTGACGTTTATTATACGTGATCTGTGGTAATAGTGGTATGGGAGAGTGGTGATGAGAGGATGGCTGCACTGATACGTTAGGAGTACCAACTGCACGGGCGGAAATATCTTATACGTTATGTAAAGATATATAGAGGTAAGAGGTATGTGTGGAAGACTAAGTATATATATATATATATGAATATAGATATTGTCTGTGCAAAAGGAAGTTTATAACACAAATGACATATATATACATATAAATATATATATATATATATATATATATATATATATATATATATATATATATATATATATATATATATATATATATATATATATATATATATATATATATATATAAATAAATATATGTATGCATGCATACATGCATGTATGTATGTATGTATGTATGTATAAATGTATGTATGTATGTATGTATGCATATATGTATATATATATATATATATCCATACCTGAAACTCGCTAGTTTCGGTAGTTGATCGTCTTTCAGGTACGCTGCCACAGCCAGAGTACGGGGATAGGTCTCGCACAATGCGTACTTCTCATTGGCTGTTGTGAGTCGCACCCGTTCGTTGGGTATGCCCATGCGGTTGAACTCATTTTCGGCGTTGTATCCCTTCCACCGCAGTTGCTCACGATCTGTCGATTTCTCTTTGGAAAGGTGTGCAAACACCTACGATTTAGATTTCAGGGGGTTCAGATTTAGGGTTGAGGGTTTTAGGGTTTTAGGGTTTAGGGTTTTAGGGGTTTTAGGGTTTAGCACGAATACTGAGATATAGTTGGTAAACTCACGAGAGCTGCAGTTGTCATCATATTGTAGACATGTTCTTATGTTCATATAAAACACAGTCAGTGTGTAGTTGGTCACGATGAGTAAAATTCTCTTTGGAATTTAGAGGTTCACACGGCCACATACATGATACGGCTTCGCCTCCAAACTGCTTCACTCTCTTTCGCATTCCACCTCTTATCGAGCATCCGTTAATTCACCACACATACGTGTACAGTTGACTACATATATATATATGTGTGTGTGTGTGTGTGTGTGTATATATATACTATATAATTACATATATAAATATATATATATGTGTGTGAGAGAGAGAGAGAGAGTCGGTGTTTATGTATGTATGTATGTATGTATCTATCTATATATGTATGTATGCATGTATGTATGTATGTACGTAAATATATATATATACCTATACCTAAATATATATATATATATATATATATGTATATATATATATATATATATATATATATATATATGTGTATGCATATATATATATATATATATATGTGTATATATATATATATAATATATATATATATATATATATATATATATATATATATATATATATATATATATATATATATATATATATATATATATATATATATATATATATATATATATATATATATATATATATATATATATATATATATATATATATATATATATATATATGCATATATTTTTATACCATACCTGTACGTTCGGTTTCAGATTCACACGAGCAAGAAAGATAAAATAAATGCGCTTCCTTATCGCCTCGCTCTCTTCCGCATTTCGCCCTTTCTCCAGCATTCGCAAGTTCACAATCCGGAAATCTTTGAGTAAAAATTCGTACACAGCCTTGTGCTTGACGATTTTCTCCACAGTTTGGAACGGAAATTGGCACAAAACCTGCAAGGAGGGTTAAATTTGGTATACATATTTTGGGATCTGAACGTTAAATTGGCACAAAACCTGCAAGGAGTCCATCAGAGGGTTGAATTTGGCATGCAAAATGGGAATTTGAACCTGAATGTTGTTTTTGCTTGTATCACAGTACTGTGCGTTGGTATTTGTTGATCTCTATTTTCATTCACTTGGCGCTCATGGCAATGCCCATCTTTTGAAACAGAAATGACGAAAGTGGGCACAGAAACTGGGGCGGAGTCAACAACAAAAATTAGTTTGTATAAAAGTCTGAGGATTTGAAGCGTTCCAAAAATACAACATAATTTGATGTTCCTATTCACAGTCACTTAAGAGATTGGTCTGCATCAACAGACCTAAAAAGATTGGTTTGCATAAGTCTTGTTATCTAAATCGATCCAAAAAAAAAATACGAAACCATTCGGTGTTTCGACGGACATACAGGTATACGAATAACATATCATTCATGCCAATACATTTATAGCCTGTCCCGCCATTGACGGGATGTGGCGACTGACAAACAACAGCGGATAACTGGTGGATAAGACCCCTCTTGTGCCAAGAATCGATAGTAGTAAACGTATACATCGTATTCGAACGAATACATTCCATCTGAAGACAGACATTCAAGCATATGGATATACGTGACATACAACAGCCGATAACTGGTGAATAAGACCCCTCTGATGCCAATTACCGATAGAAGTAAACGTATGCATCCTATTCAAACGAATACATTATTTTTGAAGATAGACATCCAAGCATACGAATATACGTGACATACAACAGCCGATAACTGGTGAATAAGACCCCTCTGATACCAATTACCGATAGAAGTAAACGTATAGATCCTATTTGAACAAATACATTCTATTGAAGACAGAAGTTCCAGCATACGGTTATACGGATATTGACATACCATTGACGGGTTATCGCGACTCACAAACAACAGCCGATAACTGGTGAACAACACTACTCCAGGCACACCATCGACATCTCCGTCCGTGGCCGTATCACTCTTCTGCGTTGTCGTGTCGTTACTGCGACGGGTCTGTGGCTGCGGATATGTGTGTGTGTCTCCTGTATCTCTAGTGTATTGCAGATACGTGTACGTGTATATATGAAGCGAGATCAGTTAGGTGATTGTCAAAGGTCGCGACCAATATGGAGAGATGTACGTATGCGTGTGCGTATGTATACATCCCTAGTATATTACAAACACATATACGTATATGTATAAAGAGTTAGGTGACTGCCAAAGGCCGTGAACAGCATGTAGAGATGTACGTACGAGTGTAAGAGCTCTGTAGTTTGACTGCAATAATATTACGTATATACGTTGGACTGTAGTGGGTTATGTATATATGTCTGACTATATGATACTGCTACATCAATCTAATATATCCGTGAATGTGGCATAAGTACATGTATTTATAGGCACACTCGCGTATGTTCTATGTCCTTTAGGGTTGAGGATTTAGGGTTAAAGGTTTCTGTAGCGGTACTGTCGGGGTGCAGTCTGTGGCATAGCCTTCCCTTGTGGCTTTTAGATTGCACTTATGGTACACACGTATGTAGACTAGATCAAACATGTAGTGTATATGAAGCATATACCTATAACTTTCCGTTTAAGTGAATGTCAACAGCGATGGGCTATATATAATACTCCAATATGCAGGGATACAGAACTTTAAACATGCCGCCTACATAAAGCGTATACTTGTATCTAAATGTGCAACTGAACGCTTCCAGTGTAAAAAAACGAAGACGAATCTTCGGCATTCGAAACGATCTCATAGTATCAGTGTCTCTTGTAGCCGGATATGCGGGTTCCTCAGAAATAGTTGGCGGCGACTACAATCATAACTCAGCTAAGAGAAGAAATTTCTCACGATGTGTGCGGGTAATTGTATGTGTAGATATACAGATATACAAATATAA
>LUCW03001134.1:20000-37500 GCA_001586965.3 Sphaeroforma sirkka | reverse complement strand
AGTCCTACAGAAAGTGAAGGACAAGGGGACTACCACGTACATCGAGGTGGCGGAAGAGCTCATGGAAGACTTGGCCAGGCAATACGCCGAGGAGAAGGCCAATGGCAACAGCGAGATTCAGACACGAGAGATTGTATGTTGAAATAAATACGAGTGTTTGTTAGTGGTAGAAGATATATTTTATGGTACAAGATGAGGATTGTATGTTACAAAAGGAGAGATTTTATGTTTACTATAGGAGAGATTGTGTGCTATAATAGGTGTGATTTTATGATATGATAAAGAGTTTGTATATAGATAAGTGTGTTCTGTTTACTAGATATGAGAGGTTGGATGGTATGTTCTGATATAGCTGGAGTTTGTATGTTCTGTTCTGTTTTCCACTTTGGAGAGATGGTGTTTTGTGTTCGTTTTTTTTCACATATAAGGAAGATGGTGTGTTGTGTTCTGTTTTCCACATAAGGGAGATGATGTGCTGTGTTCTGTTTTCCACATAAGGGGGGTGTTGTGTTGTGTACTATTTTTCACATATATGGGATGGTGAGTTGTGTTCTGTTTTCTACATAAGGGGGGTGTTGTGTTGTGTTCTGTTTTCCACATAAGTGGGATGGTGTGTTATGTTCTGTTTTCCAAATAAGGGAGATGGTGTGTTGTGTTCTGTTTTTCACATAAGGGGGATGGCGTGTTGTGTTCTGTTTTCCAAACATGAGAGATTGCATGCAGTGCTCTGTTTGTGAGGTAGGATTGAAAAATGGCGCTCTCGAGGGGGGTTTTTTTTGGGACCGTATTTATTACTGTGTTTTTTGTTGAGTAGGTTCGAGATTCGAGATCTTACCTCCAGGCTACGGCCATATGTCACACATGGTCTCTGAGGCTCGCCAATTAATGCTCACCAACTAGGATTAGATATAATATCTGACATTTGTTTTACACCATAGATTGTGCAGTGCCCATATGTTCGTGTTCTTGCTCTGACTCACTATACACGCCGCATACATATGTCTGTTGCTCTGACTCACTATACACGCTGCATACATATGTCTGCGCATTTGCCTGTAGTGTGATAAGCGCGAATGCATATACTTTCAGTCCTCCAAAAATTTAGCAGTACTGATATATAGTTTCACCTCGGGGCATTGATCACAAAAACATCAGGATTTGCCTTTAGTGTGCATGTATATGTACCCTATGTATGTATATGCCCAACTGTATATACCGAAAGGGGTTCCAAAAAATATCGCAGAGCTCTGATAAATCGTTTTATGTATCGCATGGATATTTATGCACAACTGTATATACCAATTGGGGGATTCAAACGTATCGCAGAGCTCTGATACAACGCTTCACCTCTCAGAATAGATCACAAAAACATCAATATTTGTCTTTAGTGTGCGTATATGTACGTATCGTATGATATATATGCACAATACTAAACCAAATGGGGTGTTCTAAAAGTGTCGCAGAGCTCTGAATTCACGATACACCATACAGGCTATTGATTACAAGAACATCAGTATTTGCGTGCAGGGTACTTATGTGTATGCATCGTACGGATACCTATGCACTACTGTATATGCAGAAGACTTTCCGAAAGTATCGCAGAGCTCCGATACAACGCTCCACCTCACAGGGGTATTGATCTCAATAACGTCAGTGTTTGCCTGTAGTGTGCGTATATGTATGCGTTATACGCACAACTGTATAGACAGGTGATTTTTCCAAAAGTATTGCAGAGCTCTGATTCAACGCTCCACCTCACAGGGCATTGATCACAAGAACATCAGGCGGAGGGTGTATGATGCGCTTAATGTGCTGATGGCTCTGGATGTCATCAAAAAAGAGAAGAAGGAGATTAAATGGGTTGGCCTGCCCACGAATTCGGCTCAGGAATACGTACATTTAAAGGTGAGTGTGATTCCCCCAAATAACCATATTCCTTGAGTTTTGCTCTACAATTCAGTTTGGTATACCAATCAAGTACTTGGCAACCCGAATTTAACAAAAACTCTGCCACAGACAATAGTAATTCGACGGTAAAAAAATCCAATTGCATGTATATTTAGAGGCATGCGGAACCTTAACAACAGTTAATGGCACGTCTTTGAGCCAAAACAAGTGGTACATATCATAGCGGGCTGGTTTGTGGACTATTGAAGACGTTGTCTTCGATTCCGGGCCTTCTCTTTAACGATACACAAGAGATGTCCATTGCAAGTGCAGTTGGCGCGTAGGTATCTATCCGATTTCTCGCGTTGCTCTCAAGTACATCATTGTGCGTTTTTAGTCAAAGTCTTTTCGCTCGAGTGGTTTTTATTTTCATGTGTACAGCATAGGTCTGAGAGACAGTTGTTGTTTTTATGCATACAACATAAATCGCCAAAGTATATCAATGTAGCTGTCTTACCCCGCTTTCCTTCACGCTTTCATGCGGCCCAAGTATCTATTGTCACACGATGTGTGTGTATATCTCCCTACCCACACAACTCAAGTATGTTTGTGTTCCTATCTATCCAGAAGCCAAGGTCGACCAATGTACCTGTCTAGTCCCCCGAACTGTGTACCTGGATTCCCATCTGTAAAGGAAACATTCAAGCTCACAAATATATGTCTACAAACAGTCTCAAGTAGATTAAAAGACGTATCTAGACCCCACAAGCACGCTGCTCAAGTACGTCTTCAATACCACATATGCAGGAAGAGCGGGCTCAGCGTATCAAGCGCATCACCGAGAAGCGCGCACACATCCATGATCTGCTATTACAGACTATCACCATCAAGAACCTCACGGAGAGGAATCGAGAAATGGAGAAGAAGCACCCACGCCCCGCCCCGAAACACTGCCTGAAACTGCCGTTCTTGTTGGTCAACGCTCCCAATGAATGCCATATCGACGCGGAAATGGGCGAGGATGGGTATGTCCTTGCAAAGTTGGCCTAAGAGTATATCCAGACAAGCCAATATAACAGAAGCCAATATACCATAAGCTAATATGCATTGGTATCCGAATCCCTATCCTGCGGCAAAAATGGATGGTAGTTTGTATGTTTGCATACAAATCCTGCGGCAAAAATGGATGGTAGTATGTATGTTTGCATACAAATAGCCCTTGGATTGCATGTGTGAAGTTCTAAGTATCCCAACGTAGTCAAGTACCGAGCTGGCTTTGTCCCTCCCGAAACGGTACCACAAAACATGCCCGTGTGTATTCCCAATCATTGCCTGTAGTACTCAGTGGCAAAATATGGTCCGAATTTATTACACGTTCTCTATATTTGATAAGAGCACTCGCAATCCAACTTTCCTGGGGTGCTTGAGCTGATATTCATTTTCTCCCCATTCTTCCAATTCCACAAACCAAAATTTAATCTTTCTGCACCATTTTTATGATCTGCCTTACCGCAGATCGGCTTTTTGCTTCAACTTCAGCCAACCTTTCAAATTGAGCGACGGGTTTGAGGTCATGAAAGGCCTGAACTTCGGTTTTGACCTGGAGAAGAACAAATGCAAACCTGAGCATATAGAGAAGATCAAGAGCCTTGTACCACCCAGTGTGGCGTCGCACATTGACGGTGGGTGCAGCCGTATACCAATATTGGTCATATATGCATTTGTGTGTTGTCGATGTGAACTGTGATACTGAACTTTATTGCTAATCACCATTGAAAGTAGGTCGGTTAGAGAATACGTTTGTTGTGACCCGTGCGAGCTGAGTATCATTTTGTAGAGGTATTCCCCCCCCCGTTTGCAATATACCAAGCCTTAGGCGCGAAGCCCATCCCCAGATATTAATGCAACTCTCACACTCAACTGCAACAGATATGGTCACGTATGGCTTCAAGAAAGGACCACAGATGGACGCGTTCGTAGCACCGCCAGCAGGTACATCCCAGGTATTGACATCCACACCCCAAGCAGTTGTGCAAACACACACACAGGCTCAGAGCCATACAACACCCGCCAGTACGAAGCGCTTGACCGCACCGAAACAGGGCGGGACTGACTCTAAAAGTAGATTGTATGCGACTGACCCGAAGTGAGACGTTGGGGATAGTAGTAGGTAGGCTATGGAATCGGAGTGAGAAGACAGGACGGTCACTTAGTTCAATAAATGATTAGAAAAATGAGATGTACTGTTGTGTGTGGGGGTATGCCGTTTCTGTTTGCGTGCGTCGGGGGCCGGTACAACAGATAGTCAAACCGATGTAGAAATACAGATAAATCTTTGAACAGTGTCAAAGTGGATGACGAACAGAAGTAATCGTAAGATATTGTGCCGATGTATATGTTCTCGAGATACAATATGACTTATCTCGAATGAAATGTAGATACAAGTATTTATATATTTGAAAAATATCCAAACATAATATATGCACGATGCATATATACATATACTTTTTGAGCACCGAGTCGTGACTTGGTACTTGAAAACTGGTTCAATCTGCACGACTGGCAAGGCACAACATAAACCGCAGATCAAGGACTTCTCAAGTCAAAATAGCAGTGCAAGGTTCATGGTAAGTACACAGACTGTCGCGAATAGTTCCGATATAGCATGATGTCTGTACTGTCGCAAATAGTCCGAGGTCCATCATGGGCATGTCGAGATAGTCGCAAACTTTCGCGACGATGCTATATGCGAACGGTTCAATCATACGCCACTAGGTTTCATCCGTTCATGTACCAAGATCATTGAATACTGGAATACGCACGAAGTATACACTAACAATACATTAGTGGGGAAATAAAAAACTGAGCATTCGATTACAAATACCAATATAGGTAAAATAAGCAATAATTTATACAGTATTTATTATAATTCATCTGCTTAAAGCTGACTATGTCTTTCAGTTTCGAAATGGAAATATCGGTCCATTGATGGCCAATTCTCAATTGCAATCTTTTATGAGCAAATGCCCAAAAATAATTAAAGTAGATTGTATTTTGGGCCCATGAACAAGTATGTCCCACAAGCTACAATTGTAGCACTAGCAGCACAATAGATTCTCAAGAGGCGACATAAAACAGATTACTCCAGAATGAATACACCCATAAGTCCCCTCAGTGCCAAGACGTGATGGATGTTTTAGCTTATATACACGATCCCAATGTCTATATGCATGACAGATGTACACATGACCATGTATACAATGCCAGCACGCAGATGTGTGTGCACGACATGCATCTGGACCGAGCTGCAATAGAGATGAATAATCTACATTGGATTCTGGAGTCGAAAATGCTTTTGATTGTTGGCTGACATTCCGATTTTGAGATACCTGGTGGTAGAAGCAGATGGGAAAGAAAGAGTCAGATGATAGTCTAAAATAGTATCAGCATCAATTGGAGTACACTGGATGGATCGAACTTACTTAAGTTCATATATACTGCCCGAGTTATGATACAGGCCAAGATGAGATGCACGGAAGCATAAATATACGCGGGATATTCATCAGATGACTATTAAAGGAGAAAGGAACAAAAACAACGTCTGTCACGCAAAGACTTCATCAGATGACTATTAAAGAGGACGGAACAAAAACAACGTCTGTAACGCAAAGACTTGTATACATAGTTCGTTCGCAGGTGCACGTCATTGTGAGAACATTCCCATAAGCGGATACACGCTGTGCAAGAAGCATCCCACACATGTCCGTACGTATAGATTATATACAAAACCAAAAACTGTATATGTATGTTCAAACGAAATAATTCGCGAATAAACTTTTGTTATACGAATATATATATATATACACACACATATATAGATAGACATACATTTCAATACGAATTTCCACGATTGAAAATCACAGGTCGATAGCAATACATCAGTACATATAATGGACACATAAAGAAAGGTACGAATACATGAGCATAATGTTTCGACAAGAATTGAAATTGAAAAGAAAATTATCCATAAACAGACTTATGATATATATATATATATATATATATATATACCAAGGCAAAATCACAAAAATCACAAAATACGAATAAATATACAAGGAAAGCTCAACGCGTCACCACACATACGAGCGTATCCATTAGTTGGAAACACACGATCTATAAAACTGAATTCAGGCCAATTTTAATATACTAGCAATCGACCAAGTATATATGTTATACTCAACATGTACAATGTACTATATTCAATAATGTATTTATGATGCGCGTAAAAGATTTATTGGAACGCTGCAAGAAAATCTGATGCAAACTACAATAACGTTTGCGATGACAAAATATCTGCGTATGTATCGTTCTTATTTACAGCCTACCTACACTCGCCTATAAAACCACAGACAGCAAATAGAACCAGGCACTAAACCACAGACACCACTAAACAAGCTCAAGTATAATATATATGGACAAACAGCTCACGTATATAGCATAATATATACACATAATACAACAGGTATATATACATATATAATATAACAAGTATACGAATAGAAATGTTATCAAACGCTCTGGTTAAAAAAGTTGGTATATGAATAAAAAACGCACTCATACCACTACACACATGATGGGCAGTGGCTATCATATCTACATAGCTAAGCTACTCAATACACATGTTGACGAAAGTAATCGTAATGTGTACATAGTATACATACTGAAAAATGATACATAGTGCCACACAAGAATTTCAATTTTCGATAGCACATATGCGAACAGTGTAGTTTTGAACGCATGCTAGTAGTAGTTGTATACATGTGGAGAGATGATTACCAAATGTGATCAAACACAAGTGAGAAAAACAAAGCAACACACTCGACCGTTCAAAATATAACAAGATAAGAGAAGTACTACATATTTGAGAAGCTGAAAGGTCAACTACAGTAAGTGTGTATAGAACGGCGTGTATACACAAGATGCCTCATAAGATCTCCGAGGCCCTGTTGTAAATGAACTTAATCAACTGTAAACCAACAGATAGATTTTGCTTCATTCAACATTACTATTTAGACTAGCATATCACTTCGTCTATCACGTAGAATTAACATTGTAGATGAACACATCAAAGTTACCAATACACGCAATCATGTCCAACTTCTTGTAAATGAAGATAAACCATGAACATACCAGTTGTCCCTCTCTTTCTTTTGAACGCGCTTGGCCCGCTCGTTCTTCTCCACCATGCTGCTGATCTGCATCGCATTGCCTCCTTTGGTCACCTGCTGTCCTATCATCAACTGATGATTGTTCTTCTTCACTTTACCGCTCGCATTCGAGCCGCCAATGACCACCTCCGTTCCGGGCTTCTGGTTCTGTTTGTAGTACACATTAAAGTCGCGGTGGCCTATCTTCTTGCCACTGGGCAGTACTAACTCGTCATTCTCGTTGATCTGGATGGTAGTGTCCGGCACTTCTTCATCTCCACGGGGATTGTTTTCATCGTAATCGGGGTAACTCGATGAGAAGTCATAGTAGTCCTCATATTCATCGAAGCAATCATCATGATACGCCAGCATCGTATGGCCCTTCTCATTCATATGCGATCGCACGGCTCGCGCACTTCGGAACTCCTTATGATCCGCACAGAATAAGCACAGATTACCTTCTGTGATCTTAAGCCCAAGATAGTTTATTAACCCCTCCAAATCAATCAGATACTCGGCATCTGGTATAAAGAAACTATGCGATAGTGCCATGTGTTGAACATTGTCTTCTAGGCTATCATGGGGTGCTGAACAGAACAAACAGTCTGTAACTTCTAGTTCAAACTCTTCTACATCTTCAATATCTTCGTCGTCGTCGTCTTCACCAGCACCATCCTGATGTGTGCTATTTTTAGCCTCCGGTACGGAATTGTTTTTAAGTTCTGCCTGTTTTAGTTCATATTTGGCCACGGCTTCCTTGTGCTTTTTGGATGTTTTGTGATTAGCAAGCTGATTTTTCGATGCATATGTCTTGTTACACGCTACACACTTGCCACTTACTAGCGCCTCTGCCTCTGCGGCGGCCACCTCAGCTTTCTTGGCTTCAATACGAGCATTAAAATTCTCGGCTGTAACTGGGGGTAGATTGACTACTTTACGCTTCAGATTGTACCTGTGCCAATCATTTCGGTAATGTGTACGTTGTGATTCCTGACTGGGAAATGCCACCCGACAAGACACGCAGGTGTGCATCTGACCCTGTGAAGCACTCATGGTATTTATCAAATCGAATGTATTACTAAGAATTAAAGTTGGAGATATGTGACTGAGATCTGTGTGTAATAAACAGATGCTTTCTTGTGTGTTATTGTTACTTCGCCTCCAACTGTATGTATAAGATACAGATTGCAGACCAAAATAATATATACGCAAGTTGAACTTCTCCTACCTATTGTAACCACAAGACAGTGACGACTAACAATGATATATAAATATACACAAGCCAAGATACCATGTATACGACTACGAAGTATGAAATTATGCATACACGCGCTATTCGAAACGTGTTTCTTTTGGTAAATGATGTAGTAGTGATAATGTAGATGGTGGTTTCTCGTCATGCTAAAACTAGGTTTAAACAAGAACTCCTGGAGCAGTGGAGTCCAGGTGACTCACGCTCCAGGACTCCAGGTAGTTTGGGGTAAAGTATATTTATAAATAGATTACGTTACGGAGTTACGCATAGAACAAATACCCTTTTTTTTTTTTAAACACCAAAACTAGTTTGTGGTAAAAAACTAGTAGAGAATTTACTCTCCCTCTCTGGAATATTTACAACATTTGTCATATATATTGAAAACGTACTTTCTGGATGCTGAAAAGATCGAAAACCTAGTTGTTCATGGGTTGTTTGCGCTAAGACCTGTATTCAAGATTACGTTTTCCCTTGTGCAATATGGATAGTCTGGGGTTCTGGGCGTACGTTTTTCCTGCACGTGCCTCTTTCGAACAACCTCTGGATACGCGCGCATGAAAAGTTTAAACGATACAAATATACTGCAGCGTACGAATCCTTCCCAAGAGACACAGACACACCCTCGTAATCAAAACTAAGCAAAAGCTGCTTTGTATTATATTTATTAAACTTTAGTCACCATGTCGATTATGAATCTAGACAAGTTCGATCCTTTTGCGGATGCGGAGACGCGTACTGACGAAGGAGGAGGTCGTCAGGTTGATCTGGTGCACATCCGACTGCAGCAGCGTACTGGTAGAAAGACGCTAACCACTGTACAAGGATTATCCGCTGACTACGACAAGAAGCTTCTAGTCAAGGCATTCAAGAAGGAGTTTGCCTGTAATGGTACCGTTGTTGACCACTCTGAGTACGGAGATGTAATTCAGCTTCAGGGAGATCAACGTACTAGCATCTGTGATTTTCTGACTCGCGAGGGACTGGTGCGCAAAGATAAGCTCAAGGTCCACGGTTTCTAAGTAGACTAACGATTCAAAAATAGAATCAACAATAATAATATTATTATACTATGCTTGTGAATGCTACTGATAGGATGGAATAGACCCCCCGGCCACAGCCTCGAGTGAAACTCTCAATCGGCGTGTCGAATCTCTTGTGTGCACATAGAGACCCTTGTGCGTTCGTTGATAGGAAAATGTGGATCGCATGGCTAGGACAAGCCTATAGGACTCATTTGCATACGTTTGAGGAATCTCAATTGCCAAGGCCTAGATCAGACTTATGATTTTACAGGTGTTAATACGCTCGGAAGTGTTTTTATGCTTTAGATCAGTTTTCAAAGATAGGCCTGTGCTAATTCGACACTTTCAGGGTGATTTGAGGACTGAGAGGGATACCAGGTGGGTGCAACATGTCTGGGAATCTACTCTCATTGACCGACATCCATAGTATCTAGTGAGGAGGGAGAGAAATATGTACATAAATTCCGGATGACTTGTTGGGAATTACGATTATTTTAGTTCGGCATCTGCCGAACTTTGGCTAATATTGTGCGATTAACGGCTTCGTTTTTGTTTGGTCTAACGGGGTGGGCTGAACTGTCGGTTATGTGTACCGCTGAATATTCTTTGGAATGAATTTTGTTTTTGTAGCTTGGTCCTTAGAGTCAACCCGAGAATTATGGTATTGTATTTGAATATGGCTGCATATACGCATCCGCTTGTATGGGTTGGTTAATATTTGTATATATACGGTGTCTCGAGTTAAACTTGTGCTGCTAGCACCAATTAGTAATCGTATAGATAGTTGTCCGATTTTTGTGTGTGTTGGCATATTAAGTTAGTTCTAGGCGTATGAGAAATCACCTAGCGTTCTATCTGTGTGCTATAGTATGTGTTGCAGTAGAGTGGATATGTGTATGCCTTGAGCACCGTTTCGTTATCGGATTGGCTTTGAGAAGGCACTTGCTCCGCATGGAGTGTATCACAGTGCTTAACTTCTCGAAGTGTAAATATCTGTATATCAATCCATTTATTTCAATGCATTTGTTTCCATGTTTGTGAATAATATTCGGACGAGGGCAGGGCCGTATAGCTTTGCTCTCCCATATATTTAGTTCGAACTATGGACTTTTGCACATTTATCTGGTTGTCCATCATATTTCATGACACTCAAGCTCAGGGGATGCCCGTATTGCTTGTTGGGTATAACCATGGTTGATACATCTATCCGTTTATCATGACTTGAAAGTCAAATTGTAAACTGTATAAGAACTATTGAGAATTGAAAGTGAAATTGTAAGCTGTGTAGAACTATTGGAATTCACAATCTAAAGAAAATAAATTAAATTGTGGGGGTTTTTAAACATTATTGTATTGTGGATACCTTCAGAGCTTATTAACGTGTAGTATCCAAACACAATTTGTATTTATTACAATGGTCCCTCCCACACTGGGATCAAATTGGAAGCCAATGTAGCTTTATTTGGTTGTCAATCATATTTAACGGCACACAGGCTTGGAGGATACCTGTATTGCTTGTTGGCTTAATCCACTGTTGGTACATTCACTCGTCTGCTATTGCTGCTCTTCTGTCAGTCTAGAACCCTTCAAATCATCATCATCAGTTCACTGTACTTGATCGTGATCTATACTAAGGTTTGTCTATGAGCGAAAGGACTGAAGGAATCAAATTGCGCACTAGTGTTTCTTGCTCACTGAGTTGTTATCGGGTTGTCAGTATCGAAAAGGCCCAGTATCCGCTTGCAGTGCGCCACGGTGCTTAACGTCTCACATAACGAATACCCTCTACTGCATGAATCCATGTTGAACATCGAGAAAATACTGATCGGCAAGTATACTTTAAAAAGGTGTTCATTCGCAATCACAGTTTGAGCTCCTGACCTCCTGCGGCATTTATAAATTTGCGGTTAGACATAATTCAAAACACAAAAGCATACACCTACACTCCTACACTCACTGACCTACGATATATCGCCGTTGCGGATTAGGTCCAACCACAGTCGGCACATCTTCGTGACAAAGAATTGTCAATTTAAAAAATATCTTCTACTGTATATCACCAAAGGAAAAAGTTAGAGGGGTAAAGGCAAGCACTAGTTGAAACATTCTGGCTTTGATCTCTGAAACTGTCATGAACGCTTTAACAGTATAAAGTTATCTGACCATCTCCATGGTAGAATAGTGTTCGCTGTGCGTAGTCGTTACGAGCTCTACATGATCCAGTGAGTTTGAATAGTTTGTAGCAAAATTATATATGGAATTTATGCAGACTAGGATGTTTTGCGAATTAGCTGCTAAAATAGCATGAAAAGAGGAGAAAATGCACTTATGGGCACGTTCAGATTGAGAATGATATGACAGTTCGGATCGCCGTCGAATTTTTTTCATGATATCTGATTTACGGATGGCTGGATCGTATAGACACCACCACACATTCCCCAACTAAAGTATCAACGTCAATTTTTGAGATGTGATCATAGCTGAATACGAATCGGAGTTGAATATGTGATATATCGATAGGCTGGTATCATAAGGCTTTGCAGTGCAATGTTTCTTTCCGCACTGCAGGTGAGTTTCCGCTTTCTAAAAACAGTATATACAGGTCTGTAAGTCACTGGCATGATGAATGCATATATCAGGTCGATGCCATCGTTAACTGCAAGCCGATGTAGATCTATCGATGCACAATACTAAATACAACTGATAAAGTTCGATATAACCACAACGCAGTTTTCACACCGCCCTCTGGATTTGGGTCGCTGTTGAATTTATGATTTGTTATCGGGAGGAACCTGATTTCTGCTCGAGACCCAAATCCGGAGATGGTTTTCAGACCTCACTTTCTAATATGCTTATAATATATTTTTGGTCACAGTCTTCTTCTAAAATTGAACATTTTGGAACATGTGTTTCATAATTAAAAAATTCGCAATCGGCGGAATCGGAAACACATGCACATCATCATGATGAAAAGATAAGCTCACTTTTTTTAGATTTCTTATTTCTCCTACATAGACACATTTAAGAACACACGGTGATGTGTTAACTAGTTAAATAACTCCCAGTAGAGTAAATGGCGTAGCGCAAACACAACATTCAGTTAGTATGAAGAAAAGGAACGTCAAGAAAGCGAAGGACACAGGGACTGTCCCTCAAACACTAAAACAGACAACGGTTGTGTCTGTTAAATGTCCACCATTAATACCGGAGCCCAGGGGATATTCGAAGCCTGTCCAACTGAACGTATGTGACTCAATTAAGTTCCTTTTAAAGAGAGTTAATATTATAACCATACATACATACATACATACATACATACATACATACATACATACATACATACATACATACATACATACATACATACATTACATACATACATATACACATACACATACATACATACATACATGCCATACATGCACATACATACATACATACATACATACATACATACATACATACATACAACACATACATACACAATACATACATACATACATACATACGTACGTGCGTGCGCATACATGCATGCGTACATGCATACATTCATCCGTAAATACATACAAACACATACGTTACGTACACATACATACGTACGTACGCACGCACATACATAATACATATATATATATATGTATATATGCATGCACTTGCGCACACATATGTATCATATTATAATATATATATATATATTATGATATATATACATATATATATTATATATATATATATATAACATAATAATATATATATATATATATATATATATAATATATATATATAATATATATATATATATATATAATATATCCACGTACACATGCACACACACACACATAATAACACACACGGGACACACACACATGTATCATATATATATATATATATATACTATACATATATATAAATGTAATGTATATATATATATATATATATATATATATATATATATATATATATATATATATATATATATATATATATATATATATATATATATATATATATATATATATATATATATATATATATATATATATATATAAAGGCTGAATAGAAAAATATGTATATTTTATAAATTGATCGATAGACGGAGGTATATAGGTTGATAGATAGAGGGGTGTCTATATACATCTATAAAGACTAGCCGAAATCCATAGTCTCATCAGGAGATGCTGAATATCAGCGGTCAACTATTATAAGAATACATAGATAGTACTAACGCATAGTTTAATCGGGTGCTGAATTTGAGCGGCTACCATCGTTTGGATACCATACATGTCATAGAGGAGCTTTAATCGAACTGTTAATATTGGTACCTCGGCTACAGATGGACAAAGAGTATTTATATAAAGACACCATCTACACACTGACCAATTTCTTGAGTGATTCGGAGTGTGCTGCGTGGATTGAGTTTGGCGAGCGAGAGGGATTTGCGGCATCCTTTCAAAAGCAGAATAGGGAGTGTGCTCACCGCGATAACGGTCGGGTACGCTGATAGATTGTAGCATTGGATATTTGCGTGTATGCATCGATTTTGTGTTAGTGTATAGATAAGTATTCAGTTTCGAATACATACGCACATATTCCTAGAGGTAGATGATGAAAGGTACAACTTCGGCTCATCTCGACACCGATTTGTGCCAACATGCGGTAACACACTTCCAACTGTAACAGTAGGCTTCCCGACACTTTTTGCCACTCTGTGTTATAATCGTGTCTATGTATGATGTTCTCGCAATTGACTTCTCAGTGATATTAAATTCAGCAACAGTGTCATCATATTCTGTTCCGATTACTGCTGGTGTGATTTAAATATTATCGCTTTAAGCAGATATATTTATTCGCTGATATGCAGATATCGATTGAGAGCGAAAGTATAGCGCAGGCCTTCTTTCTGAGACTCAATCCCTCGCTACCTGAAAAATACGGCACGCGTCAACTGGATAGCTGCAATACGAATATCAGATTATGTATGTATATAGAGCTCTTCGCCTGTATAATAGATTTATATTTTGTGTGAGAAAGGTTATGAATGATTATGGCTGCATTTGTGTGTATAGCATAATATGACAATCTTGTTTGCTTGTGTGGATTGCATCGTCATCGTCTGTAAAAAACAAGTGGTGCCTGTTAGCTAGATTACAGTAAACCTAACATTGCAGCCCGTGGTTGACTTTGAATTTTGTTCGATTCACGCAACAGAGAATCGGGGTACTCTAGTGGGGCACAATCAAGTTCATTTCTACAAACCAGACAGTTGAAGTACATTTGAAGCCAAGACTTGTAAACGAAAGTAGAACCTTCTGATTCATTGATTACCTGGTCAAAGCGAACGTCTGCACAGATTCGTTAAATATCATGGCAGTGATATATGAACTTTGGAGGTACGATTCAAAACAGTGTTTTATTAAACGGACTTGTACACGTTTCGCAATACTTCATTGGCCAGACAAATACGGACCTGAACAACGATTTGGTCGCCATGTGGATGAGAGTGTAGTCGACAGCAACGGGCGGAAGAGTGTGTACACTGTGCTAGTGTATCTTAACGGACACAACGAGGACAACACATCCGAAACACCACGAAGTGGTGACAGTGGTGAGTTGTTATCTGTCATATTGGCACTTTGAAATGTATTGAGCGAAGATGTCATTTTCTCGGGCTGCGATATTTCTACATTCCGATGCATGTGCGGTGAATACGTTATTAAGGTGTAGCCATACACACGGAGAATTGTACATTTTTTTTCGGTATTCCAGGGAAGTATATGCCTGAATTTTCTCGTGTCTGTCGTCACAATGTTTTGTGACTCCGATATACATGTATGCATGGAATTCGTATGTACATATATGTAAAAATGCTTGATTTCATTTCTGTTTTATCTATTTGATGCGATCACTGTGTGTTTGATGGGCTAGAGTACACTGGGTCGGTTTGTGCTTAAAAAGACAAAAGATACAACTAAAATTGATTATTATTTTTCTTGAAACGTTGTATGTTGGAACACAGCTGATTTAGAAGCCATCAACACATTGGTAGGGGGTGAAACCAAGTTCTATCGCAGTCATCACGGGAGTGCCATCGCATGCGCCGTGCGACCGAAGAAAGGACAGGCACTGCTGCACGGGCATGGTGCACAGTGCCTTACACACGAGGGTACTGAGGTCAAAGAAGGAGTGAAGTATTTGCTAAGAACCGATGTTATGTATGCCTGACAAGATCATTGATGTGTCTGTCTGAACTCAGTGGGGGGTAATACGGAAACTAATTTATATCGCAGTTTAAAGGAGGATACCATCGCATGCGCTGTGGGGCCGAGTGAAGGAATATACACTGCAGCACCGGCATAGCACACAGTGTGTTACACACGAGGGCTCTGAGGTCAAAGAAGAGGTGAAATACCCATTAAGAAGTGATATCATGTGCACTTATTAAGCTTGATGATGGGAACCTCAGTTGTAGGTGGGAAGGAGTGTGTGAGGAACTTGGATTTATCGCGTTACCATGAAGCTGCCGTCGCAATCATTGCGAGACACGAGAACTGCTAAAAAAAATTCATATAAGAGCCTCAAGGTATAGAAGGAAGAAGTATATTCTAGGTAGTGGAATATTGTAGGCCGGACAAAGTCATGCGAAGCTGCCAATTGTGATTTATGTCTAGGAGCTGTTCAATTCATCAGATATGGCATATAGCATGGTAAAAGTTCTACTGAGGATACGTTTGGAGGTGTGAGTGTGGAAGCATACAAGGGCATTGTCCATGAAAAAGTTTCTTTTCCAACTTCAGAAGATCAGGATGAACTCAATTTGGCTTGCAAAGATACAATGCTAAATCAAGTGCCAAAGTTGACTTGAAGGAGGATTGAGAAGAAATCGCACTCACTTAAGTAACAATGCCTGGGATTTGACGATCCTAAAAGGTAGCGGTGCACAAGACCACGGCCCTAACATCTATATGGAGGTGGATTATCCATTCTGGTATCAGTTTTTACATAGAAGCCTATGGTCTATTCTCAACTTACATCAAGATAGTAATTTATCCTCAAACATAGTGGATAAAAATGGATAGAGAAGCCTTCATTCTAGGACGACATGTATCGATCGATTCCGAAAATCTCCTTCTGCTGACACCAGATGGCCACATCACAGACTAATAGTCTACTGTAGGGAACACCCCAATTATCGTCGAACAAATTAATTCGATTGAGCTTTATTATTCTGATGAGTATATTAAATTTCTCATTTCGAGAGTTTGGTGTTTATTAGAACCTTTTAAAACTTGCTTATATAATTGTCTACCCCCAACCTCATCACGAGCCACACGCTCAATGTATTGTGGGCCGCTGAATATATATAAAAAAGGCTTACTGGCTGATATCCTCTTTGCTTGAGTAGTCTGTATCCGATGGAGATATCTCAATACTCGCTTTCGTATCTCAAATGTGGCTGTTACCATGGATGGCCGACAAGGGTCACATCACATTGCATGCACCGCCGGTGTGCGTTCTCTACAATCTCGTGGGGCCTGAGATCTCTATTCCTTTCCCCAATACCTTATGCAGACCTACTATAACGCCCGGTCATCTACTCCTTAATATATTAATCTGTAGACCTGTATAAAACCACGCACCACTAACAGATCAACAGTCTTACTGCTCTATCCATGAACCCTCTCGAGCCTCCCACATCGACTGAGCAGCCAAACATGTCGGAACCGCGGTTTTCAGAATCCGGTCGAAAACCCAGTACAGAATTGGCATGTCGAATTAGGTAAGTTCCAACATCCAAATCATTCGGTCAGATTCAAGATCTTCCCCAATGGCGTATCGACATTACAGACTAGACACGAGACACGCGCATTGTTTTCCTGTTGTGTAAGTTGAAAGTTAGCAGCAATCAGCAATTGAAAGCTGTAATATTAGGGAACTGGGGAAGTTGACTAGTACTTGCATCGAGGCTTGGTGTAGTCTTGGCGACAAACAATTTGAATGTCAGCGGACATTCAGAGGATCTATTGGATCTCACACACAAGGTTTGCGAACTACATACAAGCGCAATGGTGACAGCGAGACATGTTTTTTTGAAAAAATATTTTTACATACCTCGGAGCGGAGATTCCTGT
>LUCW03001134.1:0-15000 GCA_001586965.3 Sphaeroforma sirkka | reverse complement strand
TATAGATATAGTTATGGATATCGATATCGAAACATATATATATATATATATATATATATATATATATATATATATATATATATATATATATAATATATATATATATATATATTATATATATATGCATACACATATATGCATATATATATATATATATATATATATATATATATATGTATATGTAGTATATATATATATATATAGCATATATATATATATATATATATATATATATACATATACATATATATATATATATATATATATATATATATATATATATATATATATATATATATATATATGTACGTGCATGCATGTATATATATATATATATATATGTACATATATACATACATATATATAAACATATATATATATATTTATATATATATAAAAAAAACATATACACAGATATATGTTTATATATATATATATATATAGATATAGATATATAGATATAGGTATAGATACAGAGATATTTTTAGAGAAAAATATAAATATAAATATAAACATTCATACCCATGAACTTGTACATATAAATACACATTTACATAAATATACCGTTATCGCGATCATAAACGGCTGGACATGGCTCAGGACAGTAAGAGTAAAGGTTCGGGGCCTGCGCCGCTCCTTCTGGTCGTGATAGCCATCACAGCCACACACGATCGGCACATTTGCGAATACGGAACGGCATCTTGAATTTTGGAGACTTCTGGCGCGCACAAGGCACTGAGTGATTTTATATGATGCGAGTGTAAACGTTACATGACTATGTATATAAATTATCTGTCAGCATATTGTATATGAGATGATAATTCCGAAGGAGCAATACCATCTGCCAACATATATATATATATATATATATATATATATACATATATATACATATACATATACATATACATATACATATACATATTATATATATATATACAAACTACTAAACATTACATGACTATGTATATAAATTATCTGTCAGCATATTGTATATGAGGTGATACCTTCTGCAGGAGCAATACCATCTAACAACCTATATATATTATATATATATATACATATATACATATACATATACATATGCATATACATATGCATATACATATACATATATATACATATATACATATACATATACATACATGCATACATGCACATACATATATATGCATATACATATTATATGCATATATATATATATATATATATATATATATATATATATATATATATATATACAATACAAACATTACACATGACTATGTATATAAATTATCTGTCAGCGTATTGTATGTGAGGTGATACCTTCTGAAGGAGCAATACCATCTGTCAATCTGTAGATATATTATATATATATATGGTTGTGTAAAGTCCACTACCGTACAGATATACAGGATTATTAGATGTGAAGATAAGTATTTGTGCTCGAGAACTTTTGACAAGCGTAGGATACTGTGTGATGGTGGTTGGTCTACTGAATACTAACGCCTTAGACCGCTTCAGATGGATGTGTTCTACCCCCTTCTCTTACATACCTATGCCTTATCGAGCGCGCGGGTTGTTGATATGTGAGACCTTTCGATACAAATCAATCACCTATCACCGTATGCGTGTGGTGACAGAGGTGTGGATACGCTTACCTAGAGTTTTAGAGTTTCTAATGTTTAGGTGACTATTCACTCACATGAACACAAGAAAATACACAGATAAACGATCTTACAATATCACCACACTCGTCAAATATTGCTCCTGCCCACAGCACATTAACACGGTTGTGGTCTCTGTGTTTGAATGCTGCTCTTGTTGTTATGATCGCGATCGCTGCATCGTTACTGCTATGCACGTGTAACCGCTTGCTCTACAAATCACTTTCCCTCTCATACGCAGCTCTAAATAAAAAGTACACAGAGTAGCCTACAAGCATATAAGGGGACATATATACAAATTGTCCCACAACTCAATATATACGAACTCGGTTGTGGTTTCTGAGTCTGACTGCTGCTGCTATTGCGATTGCTGCTAGTATACAAGTGCAACCACTTGTCCTACTATCCTACTAATCACTTAAATTCCCACACGCAGCTCTGAGAACTATGACATAAGTAGCCCAAGCACGTATCAGGATATTCATATGCAACCAACCATACAGTAGTACATACTGGTCTTATACACCAGCACATCGAACTCGGCTGTCGTCTCAGAGTCTGACTGCTGCTGCAACTGTTGTTGCGATTGCTGTTGCTGTGCACGAATCGCCACACTCAATTGTTGATGTTGCTGGTAGAGTTGAAGCTGTTGTTGCTAATAAGGAGGCGTATGGTTAAATATATTATGAAACTATACACGATCGCATTCGAATATCATATGACTAAACACAGTAGGAAAATAATACTAGGGATCGACCAAGTGGATACATCGTGCACCGAGTTGCCATCTCAATCGAAGAGACAAAGCTCTCGTGGCTATGAATAAATCATGGTTAATGTAGACGTATGACTGAAAAAGTATATATGTAACAAACTACCTCATTTGTAGCTGTGTAATATATATAATTATATATATATATACACCTATATACCTGTATACCAATACATATACATATACATATGCGTATATACATATACATATATATATCTACATATACATATACATATACATAGACATATATATATATATATGCATACATATAATATATATACATATATATATATAATAATATAATATATATATATGTATGTATAATACATATATATATACATATATATGTATATATGCATATATATATAGTATATATATATTATTATTATAATAATATTATAATAATAATATATTATATGTAATATATTATGTAGACACATATATCACAATATATAATGTATATATGTAATATATATATTAATACTATAATTACATAACTATGTATTAATAATTATTACAGTATATACATATTGCAATATACATATATATATTATATATATATATATATAATATAATAATAATATTATTAATATATATATATTGGTGGTGATGATGTGCGTGCGTGTGCGCGTGTGATGATGTGTGCACATATGTGTGTGTATGTGTATTGTAATATTGTATATATATATATATATATATATGTATATTGATTATATATATATATATATATATATATATATATATATATATATATACATACATATATACATATATATATATATATACATACGTATAGACATATATACATACATATATATATATATAAATATATATATATAATATTTTATTATTTATATATATATATATATGTATATGTATAAGCATCAGCGAACAGGATGCAATTCTGAACACACACAGCAGTTGAACATGCATATTATCTATACTACCTACAAATGAACATTTACCAAAATTCTACATGCTCACCTGCAATTGGGAGGATGTGGGTTGTGGTAAACTGGCGGCGGCGTGCGCAACCACAGCGTAACTGGGGGTGTTCCCTGAGGCGTCCGCCGCAGAGTGAGAAGGGTGCGGTTGTCTGATATTAGAGGGAAACAATTGACGGTCAACATTATAGTACGTATGCGTGAGCGCATCTCTTTCATATGATGCGGCATGAGATATGAACCGGAACTTTAGTTTAGATTGTGTGTATTGCAGCGGTGGTTGTCAAAGTGTATGAATGTCTTCATTGGCTATGATACTAGGTGTGTATCTTGACTCTGGATTCGACTGTATATTTTGCAACGGCTGTAGTCTGAACATCTGATGCTATCACTAAGTGGTTGTGATGTTGCGGTGTCTACTTATTTTATGTATATCCTTGTTTTGAGCGAGTACGTATTCTATCGATTGCAGCAGTATACAACTTCCGCTGATTTCAGGTCGTAAAGAGTGCAGTCTAGTTTATTTATACAACAGAGGCTATTAATCATGAATGGTGCGCGCCGCACACCCTCTGCATGGTATACTATACAATAAGGTTGGGCCGCATGTGTTCAAACTTGCACATAAAATCATCACTGGTTCCCGATTTTATGTGTGCACATCCGAGCAAATGATATACATAATCCATGTACACTACTGTTAAACAATATTGAAAATAAGATACTATCATATTTAGCACGATAAACTAATTAGAATACAGAACATATGCAGACTACAAGCAGAGTCTGTATACCAAGCAGTGACAAATAATATTTTAGTATATATACCTGCTAAACTGTTGTCAACACGCAATGGCGGTGTCTGAGCAGAGACTTGTGCTTCAGTTAATGCCGGGCCAAGGGTTTGCACAGTACTTGGGTCTTTATGGTACATGGTCGAGAGGTGCATAAGGTTGATCGGAAACAAGTTTAGGTGCATATCAGAAGTAAGTAATACAATTCGCACGCAAAACTTAAAAAGAGTACCAAGAGGGTTGAATAATTTGATAGCAGATCTGAAATGCATAGAAAACAAAGACTGATTGGTACACACCCATGCGCACACAAGTACGCAACCATGCCACTACTATACACCGAGTTCCGTACTGTCTAACTCGATGAGTTTGTATGTCATAGCACACACTAACGCATACTCACACTATCTTATACACACACAAACGTAGAACCATGTGTTTGTGCCGTGCATCAGGTCACGTATAACAGTTCACTTTTGTGTGAGCTCAGTGGGCTTGGCCATAGCACGCACTCACACACGCACACATCCAATACATCCGCACATACACAAAACAGACATATCAACCCATACGGACACACACACGTACATATATACGCACATATTATTACCCACTCATCCACACAAATACTTCCTCACGTACGCGCACATACACGCATTTACATACAAGCAAATAGATACGCACAAACATACGCACCTATTTCTGTGCCATACACCAGGTCCCGCATGACAATCCACTCGTCTCTGAGCTCGCTTGGTTTGTGAGCCATAGCACACCTGGGACCATCGAGCGGACAGACGCCTATGTGTGTGATCTCATCATCGGAGAAGAACGCACACTTAGTGGTCTTGAAGGTCAGCGGGTGATCCTGGGTCTCACTGAGGGGGTAGAATGGTCGTTGTATAAGGGTTGATTGGGAACAGCGTCAGAATATACGATAGTGTGTGGAGATGCGGATACGAGGTATATGTGGTTGCATCAAATTTGGATGTCCCCATCATCGGAGAAGAGCACAAAATTGGTGTCCTTGAAAGTCAGCTGGTGGTAAATAGGGGGTGGTATGGTGGTTGTAGAAGGATTGATTTATAACAGTTACAGAAAAAATGATAGTGAGTGGATATGTGTATATGAAGTGTATGTGGTAGCGTCGAGCGGGCAGCTCATTATCGGAAAAGGACACACACTTGATGAACTTCAAGGGAAGGGGTTTTTAAAGTTTAAGGTTTTAAGATTTTAGGGGCGTTGAATCTCGGAAGTCTCACCGAGGAATACTGTGGGGGATGTGAGTGCAGCTCTCATTCATTCGAAGCTATGTATATGAATTCAAAAGAAAAAGGGGTGTATGTGTGTATCAGAGCACGGGACACTCGCGGTGGTGTTGGCGGGCTGTGAGGTGTCGTGGTGACTATACCAGGATTCATAGGCGCTTCGAGCTTCACAACAAGGACACGGCTATGAACAAGCATGAGGCATGAACCATATATTGCGACGTACATAGCGGATAGAGTGCCAATAGAGTGTGTACAGCACGAAGCTCTACATAAACCTTTCTCCCTGATCCAAGTTACATAAAAAAAAACCACCAAATACTCGGCGTCAAGACGATATATATATATATATATATACACATATATATATATACATATATATATATATATATATATATATATATATATATATATATATATATATATATATATATAATATATATATATATATATATATATATATATATATATATATATATATATATATATATATATATATATACTATATAATGTATATATATAAGCATATATATATGTATATACATATATATGTAATAATATACATATTTGTTGTATGTATATATATACATATATGCATATACATATACATATATATATGCAGTGTATGCGTATGTGATGGCATATCTGTATGTGTGTATGTATATATATTAAATGTGTATATATATAATATATGATATATATAATATATATATATATATATATATATATATATGCACATTATTATAATATATGTAATATATATATATATATATATATATATATATATATATATATATATATATATATATATATATATATATATATATATATATATATACATACATGAACATACACACACACACACATATATATATATATATATATATAAGGTTAATATATGTAATCGCACAGTTTCATATACACACGCACATACTTGTAGGTATGCGAATAGCGACATTGATTGCCATCCGCACAGGCTGTGAGCGGTAAGCCCGCGCCACCTTCGACTGGGAAGATGGCTGTGCATGGCCTTGGATAGTACGAGAAATCGATCAAACCGGAACTCAGCTGATGCACAATGGGGACGCGCTGCAGTATATGATATGTATGGATAAGCGACGAGTATGTGAAGGAAAGAAGGATGTTGAGTGTGAGAGATACTGCTACAACAGTATCACAAACGTCGGCACAATATCACGCATAAACATATACATACATAAATACATACATACATACATACATACATACATACATACGTATATACATACATACATATATACAAACATACATACATATATACACAGACACAGATACAGACACACACACACATATATATATATATATATATATATATATATATATATATATATATATATATATATATATATATATATATATATATATATATATATATATATATATATATAATATATATATATATATATATATATATATATATATATATATATATATATATATATATATATATATATATGATAACCCCTGAAACGAGCATACTTACTCTCAACTCTGATGCGTAATGCGCACCGTAGCAGTCACCCTCTCTGAGAGTGCAATTGCGGTTGTCGCACATGAAAGTTCGGTACACCTGTGTGTACAGACGGAATGTTCGATCCCCTGATCAATGAAGAATTGAAAGGATAGATGAGCAAACTACATGTATATTGTGCAATATTTTGGTACAGGCGTGCTATCCGAAAAGAAAGTTTAAGGAAGACAATTAACAAGATGTATGAAAGGAGTACAATGTTTTGGCGCGTACGTACTGCCTCAGTGGTAGTCTATATACATGCCACGCTTAGTGGGCGAAATAAACCCTTTTTCCAAGATTAAAACCAGATTTGATGCAGGATTTGGTTAAAATTCAGACTGGGCGATCATTTGATTGGGTATAGTAGAGGAACCTCCAAATGTTAACCATAGGTGGACTAACCGGTCGGTAAGAGAGACATTCCCAGATAGAAGCCCAAGTACTTATTATATCTATCTATAGCTCACCTGTAGTCGAGGCTGGGTACAACTGAGTCCTGACGGAATCAACCCTACCGCGAGACTGCTCTTGACCGCTCGATGACGACGCGGACAGCACTTGCGGGCGCTGTGAGTTTAATTTTAGAATCAGACACAAGAGTTTGTTTATAGAACTCGATAATCAGAGCAATATGGTAGAGTATAGTTGCCGGTAGCTGCGTTTAATGATACATGCGTACGTGTGCAGTACTTTTGAGAATTCTTCTGAGATACACCAATATGGAGTGAAACCAAAGGCGAAACACTACACACTCATAATTCTATGTTTTATATGTTGACTAATAACGGAGGAGCAATAGTCGAATTATACACACATCAGGCTATGAGCGAGAGGACGCACGCGAAACTAAGCATTGATGCGGTAGAGACATCTCTGAACGTATAAGTTTGGAGAACACACACACCATTTATACAGTCATATAAATACAAACATGTTATATATGTCTACACGAATATCTATACCAAGATGAAATATCAAATATTTGATTTATATACATGTAAATACAAACGTGACCTATTTCGCCATGAATGTCCATGGCAGGCGAAGTACATAAATACAGTACCGATCGCATACCTGTGGCTGCGTGGGTCTTTGGTGCTGCAGGTGGGTCTGAGGTACGAAGGGCGCGGAGTCGATACTCCAGTTGCTTGTTACGCTGACACAGTCGTACCCCTGGTCAACCCTGGTATGTAGTTCTGTATCAAACAAACATGTATAGCGATATACATGTTACTACATGTATGATTTTAATATATATACAGAATCGCAAGTGTGCAGCTATCTTCATTGGCAACAGCAATAATTATCTAGATTCATTGCAACGCGTACACACATTTATTGCCTTTAAGTGCAAATAGGTGAGTTGTGCATAAATATCGTACATGCAAACATATACGAAACAGGTACATACATAAATATCATACAGCACAAATACGTCACATCACAAATATCAGGTAAACTATAAACATCATGAACCACACATGTACACTTGAACTTTCATGTATGTCACCGCCGTCATGTAGCGTGGTGTGATAACACACACAGACGCAATCAAACTATTGACTTCTCATATTCTCACTCAATCGAGTATAATAAACACAGCACACACCCACAGATCAATCGAAATCGCTCACCGTGACCTCCTGTCGGACTGATGATCGCATCCATAGGTTTGCGTGTGTGGTGTTGCTGCGAGTATCTATTCCGATCGCCATTGTCGTATACGACCTCCCCTCCGTGGTTGGTGTACGACCCATTACCTGGGATGGATGGGGCTGTGATATATTGAGTGGTAGAATATTAGTGATAGAAAAGGGTCTGATGATAGATTCATAATTCACCACTGTCGTATACGACCTCCCCTTCGTGATTGGCGTGCGATTCTTCACCTGAGATGGGTACGAAAACCCCAAAATATGACCATTGCAACGCTATCAACATGACCATCCAAATAGAAATTCGCATCCTTAACCCCGGTAAATGACCCTATGGTTCACCCATGTATCGCACAACTCTTGGCCTCAACTGCTGGTACCACGACCTTTGCGGAGAGATGACGTCACCCTAATGTCGTCGGATTTCCACCTATCGGTATATAGATACATACGCACATAACCAGATATTGATATGTATGCCCGCATAGAAACCAATACAACTATTATGTAATAAGCCCCTAAACGCATACCTCCTGAGGCCATCTGCGGGTACCACGGCCCCTCTTGAAAGATGAAGTCGTTCTGTTGCTGGGGATAGTCACCGTGTTGATAGTATTCCTGCCCGGGTGTCTGCGTCTGCATCTGAGACTGAGACTGAGACTGAGCCTGAGACATCTGTGGCATCTGTGGCAATATAAACTCCGGCGTATTGGGTTTGAATTCCTGTTTCGGTATCTACGCGTGGTTAAAAGCAGCAAATGTGGGATACATAAAACAAAGAAAGATTTAGTTGTGTGAAGAACTACTTAAGACCCTCATATAAAACTGATGATATGTGAACATTAAGACACACCCAGACTCTGAGAGCTTAATATAGCTTAATATATCAGCATAGGTGTGCAGTATACTATATCCATAGATATCCAGAGCTTCAAATGTGTACACGCAGTACTCGATAACCGCATATACATTGCACATGTAAAATATATGATGTACATTGTGCACACCTTCAGCTGCGAGGTCTCCACAGGGGTTGATCGTAGTACAGAATCAGACAGAGGTCTGGATAGCGTGGATCTCTGCCCGACGCGTGCGGATGCCAGATCAGCACCAACCATACCTGCGGTGCCTTCCCCTATGGAAACATGAGAAATATCGATGGACAGGGTGCGTATATTCAGATACGAAAGTCGAAATTCTAATAGATATGTGTTTATGAGCCGTGCAGGCAGAGACCAGATTAGCGACTAGCGTAACCGAAAAAGCTTTTTCCTACGAAGTTTGAAGGGTATTAACACATATGGGGGATATTTTAATAGACATAGCGGGTATTACTAGACATGAGGAGCACCATTAGACACGAAGGTACAATGTATATATGTATATAGTTGTACTTCAGTGACCTAAATAACTCTTCGTTCTAGCTGTGACACACGCAGGTCATTGAAAAGAGAATATATGAAATCTCGCTTCTGAGCCCTATTCCACACAACGACACGTCGATGGACAACGGAAGCGCTCATACATCCAACACATCAAAATAGCTCATACAGTAGGTCGGCAAACCCACCAACTATATCGAATGCATTCCTGAGTTGTATCATCACGTCAAGACTGCACACTACTTACGAATCGACATACTATTGTTCGTCTAAAACAAGAAAAATGCACTGAATACTCCTACCCCCGGACTGACTGGCGGTTGCAATAATTTAAAGTGCCGAAATTAAGCGAAAGATTAACTCTAAGCCACGCTACGAAACTCAGACACTTCGGTGCACATAAACGAACACACACTCAGCACAACAAGATAGCGCGCCTTTCATGTAATCGTATACTCCGACAGGTCTATCAATAATGACCAAAAATAGCCAAGCTACATATATTGCATCCAACGTGCTCACAGTGACGAAAGTATATGTAAGCTTCTTAGATTGCATCGACCGCACCAGTAATGGTGAAAGGATAGTCATCTACATAGATACCACCAAATATGTTTACCTGGTGCCTGACCGGCGCTTGCAGAGCTCCAAATTGATCGGCTTTTATTCGTAGCGCTAAATTCGGCCTCCACGGTTGAATGCGACTGCGATAATTCCTGGGTATATAGAAATTTTCAGTGGTTTGTGCAGTATTTTGTGTGTGTTAGATTCCTTCTGTGAAGGGATGAACGTTTGAAAAGCAGCCTAGGCGTAGTTGTTGCTTATGGGCGTAAGCCCCACTGTGGACATGATAGGCGTATCAAATCCGACTGACCCTGTCGAAGGTTGGCACTATACGGGAGTATGCACCGATATCCTGAAGGGTCTGTTTCCCAAAAATAGGCAACGCACTTGTAGTTGAACAAGATTTCAATATTGTTGCTATACAAAATTTCAATACAAACCCGATAAAGCCACGAAGTCTCACAGTGCGAGCGCCAATAAAGCTGCAGGAAACAATATTTACAGCCGAAAAAGACGTCAACAACCTTCACAGTCTTACACGCACCTTCAAGCCAGCCGAGACCGTAGACAATGCCTGAGAGAAAGGCGAATCCGCACGTTTAGTACCCGATGGATCGGTGTGAATGTCAATCGATTGCAGATTCTCAGACAGCTTCTGTGTGGTAGCGATACTGAGTCCCCACAACTCTCCGGCACCTTGATTCCAGTTGTCGCTCAGCGCGGACAGGCTGGTAATGTGAGGGGAGTGAGTGTTTTACAGTGTAGATATCAGTATACAAAGTATCGTTGGTGTTTGACGTTGTCAAACTGCACACAAGTTTACTGCAAGAACACAATACAATGTAAACGCACGACACCATACCCAACTTTCGCCGTCTTAGCCTTCTGCTCCTGCTGTTCACGTCCTCCAGGGGTGTTTCCTTCTTGGGTCTGAGGTGTTTTCTCTTCAGCATCTCGATCACTCTGGTGTGTCGTAGTATTCTTTCTGCCATTCCCATTCCCATTCCCATTCTTAGTCTCTTTGTCTTTTGTTGGGGTGTTGTGATCCGGTGGTGTACCACTGTCACCATCAGTGCTTGATTGCTTGCTAAAAGCTACATTCTCTCCAGACGTCTGACGTGAGGGACCTACACCACTGTCACCAGTACCCGAGCGGCTAAGCTTCTCTCTTGGCTATGTTAATATGAAAACAGAAGAAGATACGGATACGGGTATGTAATTGAAGTAATGAAGGCAAAATGTTGCAGTGCAATCTCGAACATCATACACATTCTGGTTCTAACATGGCCTAATCAATAGATAAATATAGCCTATGTCCAGATATCTAGAAGGCAGAGATATCATGCACAATCCAGTTCAACAGCCACACAAACCGACGTTCCTCTTCATCTAACCTCATAGAGTACCTAGAAATATATACCCAAACGAACTTACCTGAATCGCAATTTTCCCGGGTTGCAAGCCTTTGAGCTCTGCAGACGGATAGGAGACTTGACTGCCTGCAGCAGTGGCCCACATGATCTCCTTGAACGACAGCCTTCCTCTGGATGGAGCGAGCCCGGCACCTTCTGCTTTGGTGTTCGTTCCTCTCGAAGCTGCGTAAACAATAGGTATGTGCGAAAGAAGTGAGGATCGCATGGATATTATATATATACCATTGATATATCTACGACTGATATCAATATCATTACCTTAAAGCAATATCTTAGAAACGTGTTTTGATGTGATAAATTGTTTCCTAGACAAGTGTCGCCTAGACAAGGAATGCTGTACAATAAGTTAAATAAATGCTTAAGGCAAGGTCAATTCACGCTGAGCGTATACTAAGTTTGCACGTACCTGCTTTGTTTCCAGCTTTTCCCGTGGACTCCACGTTCGACATTGTCGTGGAAATGCCAAGTTGAAGCTATAGATGACGTGCCACCAAAACAAGTATTGTCCGCCCTTCAACACACTCTTCGCCTTAGTGTGATATACTTAAATATATCGACGTCAGTCAGTACTGGAAGTGTGGCGTACACCGATGTACTTTTCGAGTATTATTGCTGGGTTGTAAGTAGCCCAGCCTAGCGTATTTAATTGCTTCCTTATATCCAACTACAGCGCCTTCCCATTGCGTGAACTATTGAGCCTTGCGCTTAAACAGCGAGAGAATGACTACACAACCTTTCGCATTGATTGTACGAGATCAACTCAGACTGGCAGGAAAGAGTGAGTGAGAGAGCCGAGTAGTGTCTGGTATATTAGTTGTTATCTACCTTTAGTTTTTATGTTACTTTAGTAGCGCATCCATGTAGCTCATTGACACATAGAGACTGGCACTGGCGTCAACTAACCACCTTTCCAACGCAGGTGCAAAGTGCCGCAGCAACATATACCCCTCCCATATCTTGTACGCGCTTGTAGATCCATACCTTGGTACGTGTGCACCTCGTGCAATTGCATCTCGCGTTTCGTTAGTGTATTGCCGTGGTTTTGTGTGGCAAGTGGGGTCTATGCTTTACTTACCCAAACTCAGGCCCACACGCAACCAACAAGCCAACAACTTTTCGATAGTCGGTGATTTTGTGTTTCGTGTTGGAGATGCTGTGTTTTGAAAGGATGGGATGATTTGAGCTGGGATCATGGCGGCAGCCTATTAGTTGTTCATATCAGTTGATATATAAAAAAGTCAAAACGTTATACATTTTGTCATTCTGAGAATCAATTTGAAGTTTGAACTTTGAACCGTTTATACATACAACTATTGTTTGTTTTTTCTTAAATTAAACAAGTGACAAGCCGACTCTCAACCGTCTCAAGTCTTAACTCCCAACTCCCAAGACCCAAGTCTTCAGGAGAAAATATTTTTTTAAAGAGCCTCGCGGCTCACAGCCTCACAGTCTCACACTCTCGTGAGTCACAGTCTTCTACTGTGCAGCCTGTAATGGACCAAGACTCGATTTTTAAATTTTGTGATACATACGTTGGTGATTAGTACCCTACAACATGAAGACATACCTGCTGCAATCTTGAATCCAACAGTCTACAAAGAACAGAACCATAGCATACTTATATATTTACTGGAGTTCTGAGCCTTGGCAGTTTCCCATCGTTAACACTAGAAACTTGTTCCACATTGGTACTTCACTGTTCTGACGCAAGCTGAATAATTGGAGGCACAATAGACTTGAGACTAACATGTATCGAGTAAATCCAGCAATCATAGTAAAACAATAAGACCTTCAACATGGGATGTGAGACTTCTTTGCGTTCGAAGATAGACATTTCGCCGTCATGAATCATGAGTTGTACTGTAAACCGACTTCATATTCCGCGCAAACAAAGAATATTAATTTGGGCTTGGAATACATAGGAGAAAAGTGTTAACAGAAACCCCTTCTCAAGATAAGAATGCAGAGCAAATTTGGCCACGGACTTACATATATACATACATAAACAAATCGTCGGTATAAGATGCTCCATACGACATCAAGAGATGATAGATGCTTTTGCATAATATTAGCTGCAAATACTAGTCCTCTGCGCGATTCATACCCTTTTACACATGTTGAACTGGAATATTCATCACTTGAGATTCTGGCAAAGTTTCTGGATGCATCTACAGATTTCGACTGTTTGGACTGCGGTATGTTCGTTTCAGCCTCTTTGCCATATTGCTTAGGCTCTTCTTCGACATTTTTCTTTTGATAATTTTTCTGCATGATCATTTATATGTCCCTGTGCTGGTCAGTCCCGAGAATATCTGTCCTTGCAACAATATGCCATACGAGTTGATGGAGGTCCCAAGCCAACTTTGTATTTGGCAATACAAATTTCGGTCCTTAATACAAGGATTTGCTGGCCTGCGGAAGGCTCTTATTATTATGTATATTGCAGACAAATTCAACTATACTACGAAACATGCTCTCACTGCCAGATCAACCACGAAACATTTCTGATGAAATACATATAAAATTCTAGCGGTTTTTTATAACAATGTCATTTTTTAGTAATAATAACACTATAATATGAAGCATTTATTTGCTGGGCATGTGAATATGACATGATGACGTATATCTGTGGCGTTATCTGACATCTGCTTGTTCCAAATTACATACACTGATAATAGTGATAACAGACTTGATTTCTACTCGTGTCGTACTGTCCACATTCATTGCGGTCATTGGCGATATACTTCACAGCAGCATATCCCGTTTACCTTCATAGCGGCTGTTGCTAATATACTTTGTTTGCTTCCAATACAAACCTTGGGAATGAAATTGATAGATCAATATGGGGGATATTCTGTCGGACACGATTAGTGCTGTCACAGCACTGATGGGGGTGAAATTAGAAGCTAAGGGGAACTCAAATAATGCATATAACAACGCGAGGAGGCACAGAAATAGAGAAGAGCGCTTCACATACCTGGAACCGT
>LUCW03001133.1:20000-22798 GCA_001586965.3 Sphaeroforma sirkka | reverse complement strand
CATAATATATATAACTTTTTGCTACCATTTACCTCATATGTCCGTATACTATAGCAAATATTGATGCCGAAATATTGTCTCGCAACGTGTATATATGCAAAGTATCATAATAAAACCAGCATGTGTCCATATGTTAATCGAATATTCTTAATGCTGATAGACAGAGTGCCGGTTAGATACTCGAGATGTTTAGACGGTATGTAGTTTATTACTATTTCTAATTGGGTAGTTCATGCCAGCGCATTCTAAACGATACTGAGGAATCCAGAGTCTTTGAGACGCTCAATCATGACATCAGCACCAATGCACATACCCACCGTGAGGCCAGCTCCGGTTGGGCGGGGTCCTGGTCGGTCCGAGTCCTTCACCAATGCAACACAACACTCACCTTGGTAAAGCGCAGTGGCAATGCCTCCAAGGTCACCAACATTGGCCCAACGGAGAGACTCTACACACTTGCCATCGGCTGAGGATGCATAGAACGTTGCGAGACTGTATCCCTTGGCCATTAAGGCTCTGCTGGGTCCAACTCCTGGTTTATGGAGCCATCCCATGCTAAAGATAAGGTCACGAGTGGCCTTCATGACGAAGAATGAGCCACCAATCATACCTAATAGACTTAAGATGATAACCGATGAAATGTTGGGCATGCCCATAACCTCGTTGTACGATAATTTGGGGCTGTGCCCAATCTCGTTGTTAGTCCACTCCACAACTTTGCTGTTCACCGGGGCCATGAAGAAAGGAATAGTCCAGGATCCGGCATAACGATTGTAGTAGACAAAGGGTAGAGTCATACTGGACTCACCCTTCTTGGTTGGTTGGTCCTTAATGCCTACAATGGTGGGTGGCAGACCGTTCTCAAGTATATGTACAACTGTATCAATAGTTCCACCCGCAGCCTCACCGACCAATTTGGAGTACACACAATCGACTTGTGTTGGAGCCTTACCGAATTTCGCCTTGAACTTCTTAACAACCTCGATGGTACCAACATCAGCGGGAACTGAATCGAACCCGGTAAATGACACGACACGCGCTCCAGTCTCTACCGCAACCTTATTGTACTTGGCGTAAGCTATCTCTGCAAACCCAGTTTCACCAGTCAGATCACAATAACCAGTTCCGGTACGAGCACACGCACGTACAAGGCTCTCACCGTATTTCAAGAACGGGCCGACGGTAGTACCTACTACCTTCGTGCGCATACACATCTCTTCTAGAGATACATCGTTGCTCGAGTCGGCGAAAAGAAGAGGCAGGTCCAGGGCACTCGGGTGTGAATTGATGGCCAATTTCTCACGAGCTGCAGCAAGCTTCTTGGCATTGCGACCGGCAAGCGCAATCTTTAGGTTGCCTTTGCTAGCGTACTGCATCACAAGGTACTCGGCTAGTAGGAATCCGGAATGTCCAGTAACCCCGAAAACTACTACATCGAACTCCCTATCTTCCAAGGGCGTGAGCTTTTCTACAGGTTTAATTGACGCAACGCTCTTGTCAGTGGATACGTCGACAGTGGCGAAGTATGCTTTAAACTGCGTAGGAGCGACCACTAGCAATACATATATCGCAAAGATAGGTAGTACAAATACACCCCATGGTACTACCAGGCATACGACAGCGATAAGTGGTGGAAGCAAAGTTAGATTGCTTTGTGGTATACCCATGTATAGCTTTGCTTTTGCCAGACGGGCCTCCACCCCTGCAGCTTTGGGAACTGTGGCGTATACAGACGACATGATCGTTTGGTTCACCTTTATAAAATACTGTACAATATTTTAAAATGGTGAATGTAACATTTTCTCTTGTCGTGCCTTTGCTTTTATACCCATCGCATCCGAATTTATAGGGATTATATAGATATCAGTATTCCCGAAAACGTTGCCGGCTTCTTTACTTCCGAATAATGTTTGTTTTCCCTCTGCGCTTTCAAAACGGTGTGCATGACAATTGACAAGTCGACACAAGTAAATAAATAGATGGCAGATAAATACAGGATGCTGTACCCTGTACAGTGAACCGTGTATACTATACAGTACCACATTTTTGTTTTTGGTTTTGGTTTTTTTAAGAACAATATAAAAAGTCGAAAACTCTTGGAAGTGTTGTTCTTCCAAGTTCCAGTTCTCAGTTCCCATAATAATCAACTGACTGGCTCCTGCAACATGCCAACAACTGTGAGCAACACTCTGCAGCAGTTCAACAGTTGTCATTTGTTTATTTGTTATTTATTTGCCCAGCTTTCTTTTAGCAGAGAGGATATCAGAATCCAGAGCACCACTTGCTTCTTGATCTTCGTATCCAACTTCATCGCTTTGAGTAAATAGTGTGTTATGTTTATTTTCATTGGACCCGTCACCACGTGAAATATAAATTCAAATAAATGACAACATATTTCTATAATTCAAAAAATATATAAAAATTCTGGCAGACTCGGATTTCTTTATGAAATAAATATCACATGCCGCACAGGTCAACTAAAAACTACAAATACAAACAACACTCACGCCTATTCATCGTGCGGCAGACCGGGTAGAGAGGGCGAGGGAAGACTCTCTTTCTCTCTTGAGGAAACACGTTTGATTAAAAAAAAGGCAAATTCAATAAATACACACACAACAAGAAGGTAGAAATGAACAAGTGTTTCTGATTTCTCGTAGTTATATCGAGTAGCGAATCAGTTGGTAATAATGAGCGATTTGAAGAATGCGATCGACATCGCAATACGGATCTTGATTCTTAGCCTCAGCCCTCCGGCTCTCGGCGGCTGGGACTTTTTAATTTTTGCCTCAGTGTGT
>LUCW03001133.1:0-17500 GCA_001586965.3 Sphaeroforma sirkka | reverse complement strand
GTAGGATCTCGATGTCAGAACCAGTATGTGAATATCGATTACACGCCAGGGTGACAATTTATTCAACCGAGATATATTGAATTGTGGGGGAATGAGCTTCTTATATTTATCTGAAACAAAGATGCCAGTGGTGTATTGTGCTGACTTGTCCAGTATTCAATTTTGTAAGACAAGCTCGTTCCTGTTCGCATAGTATATACGAGTAGGAGTCTCCGGTTTGCGATATCCGAGTATATCGTGGTGCGTGTAAGCTGTATCGTCTGCCGAACTTGAGTCGTCTTCCTCAGATTCTTCACCGTGGACCTTGAAAAGAAAAGAGAAGTGTTACCTCACTGTCTACTTTTCTGGTCAGCAACTTGAATTAACATGAAGTCATTTGTCCAACACCTTGCTATGGAAGCACCGTAGGACCTACAACTCAACGCCGTCCGTTAAATTGGCGTTTTTCCCCTATGAGTCTATCTGCCATTGATGCGAATGCCATTCGAAGGTGTTCCCCACCTGATGTGAATTGCCAATTATATTGTTACGATCGACACGGTCGACATTCGAACAGTGAAAGAAAGAGGGGGTCGTTTGCAGTGTAGCAACGGTAGGAACATCTATCAAATCGCCCAACCTTCTCGATGGCTGCTTACATGTGCATATAGATAGAATTACAACAATATAAACATTCAGGCATATAAAATTTTAGGAAACGTGACCTTTTTCGCTGAGCGTGATTGAACGGGTGTCGGCAAAAAGGGCACTGCGTACGAGAGTATTTGACGATGTATATCAAACACATTGAAACAAATATTAGAAAGAACGCTATATATACATATATTCTCTTGCTAGTACAAGTAGAAACCAGCAGCCATGTAAATCTATTGAGAGGGTAGGACCACAGTTTTCTATTCATGTACATACGGCACTAATTATTTAACGGCAGTCAGCATATGTATATATATATTGCAAATATTTACACAACTACAATCTAATAGATCGGATTATAAAACAACAACAAAAAAACTTTTGTTTTGGAAAAAAATATCAACAAGACGGGCTGAAATATTGTAGGAGTGGCTATGCAAGAAAATTCATAGCTTCCTCCATTACACCAATAATAAAATATTTGGTATTTTGCATTTATTACCACACCTAGCAGACGCCTGTACATGCGCAACAACTGTAACCCGTACAGTCGCCCGGCCATTGACTATTTAGCTGGCCATATAGAAGGTTAAACTAAATACCAACTATCGGTCGAGGGTTAAAGACTGCGCGATGGAGGACACGGATTTATACTCATATAGGGATCAGGTGAGACAAAAGAGCACTATCGATAGATAGGAACAATACCAACAATCGTATAACCTTTGTACTTGCAAATACCTGCAAACGTGTGGTACTCTGTACACTTCAATGGACGTGGCTTTAGCACTGGTTCATATACAGCAATGTTATATACGAATTTTAGAGAGAAATGGTGTACTCATGTTCCTGTCCAACGTCTCGGGAATGCAAGCGTCCCAATACTTCAAGGACTTCCTCTTGTGGAGTGTCATGTCCCTGGGTGTGAAAGGTTTTTGCCTTAACTCTTCAGAACCCACAATGTTCGCCTAATCGCACAGTGCTAGTAAGAATCTCCAGGTATACTTAACAACTTGAGATCGTTGTGACGATATGTTTTATTCATCCAATCTAGAAGTCTGTGTGTACTTCCAATACACTACAAACACCCACCCATTATATATATATATATATATATATATTCATTTATATGTATGAATGTATGTGTGTGTGTGTCTATATATATATATATATATATATATATCAATATAAACATATATATATATATATATATATATATATATATATATATATATATATATATATGTATATATATATAAACATTGTATATAAGTCTACTAGGATATTCATCGCGTATCATTTTTAATTGTGTGCGCACATCTATAGTTGCTATAACATTCCTAGTCGAAGATACTTATTTTGAGTTATGCAATCACGTGTCAGGACGAGACCGAGAAGCGAGTATATGGCGATCAAATCTACCACACGGGCGAAGGGGTCATACCAGAGCTGCAGCCTCGCGTGGAGAAATCACTAAGAGCTGTTGGTTTGCGCAAGATATTCTTACGGCAGATTTACGCCCAAGATCTGTATGTTTATTTGTGATATAGTTTCTATATGAGTTCAATTAATGGGTGTCGTTGGAGTGTTGAAGTAGTGGGGGGGTGATCAACTACTCAGTTTGGAAACGGGCTCTCCAGGGATGTGTGAAAGGTCTCTCCGAGAGTCCAATTAATTGGTGTTATCAAAATCATATAGACAAAGATAGATTTGAGATTTTATTTTGAGTAGTGCATGTGATCGTGCTGTATGGCCCGATATATCACCTAGATTCATCTACAACAGACCAACACACAAAACCCGAGTCATTTAACAAGAGTGAACTTGTTTCCAAGGCGTAGTTTGGCTTGTGGTGCTAAATCGCCAGTATGAAGTATTGCTATGTAAAACTCACTGACTGCTAGACTGTGCATGTCTTCCTCTGAGAGATATACGCCAAAGATCTTCAGTTCGGTACTGTGATGGTGGTTGTAGCACTGTGAAATGTTTTAACAATTACAGTTTAGACTAAGGATATGCTGTAGCCTATACGATACAATGAACGTCCATTGATAGCAATCGAATCCACGAGTTCTGCGCAGAACAAAAACAGTCACCTTGTAAGCAGTGTATATCAATAAAAATAGCCACCAATGATATAAGCAGTGGTATATATTAACAGAAATAGCCACCAATGGTATAAGTAGTGGTGTATATCAACAGAAATAGCCACCAATGATATAAGCAGTGATCCATATCAACAAAGGTAGCCACCAATGATATGAGCAGTGATCCATATTGGCGATTTGGCATTTCATAAACCGCTATGAAACCAGCAGTTTATTTAAGCACGCGTACTTTCATGGGTAGCAAAGAACCTCTTGTTTCACCCAATATATCCTCTCATGTATGTCAACACACTCACATATGCGTGTCAATCAAATATTCGGCTTCGTCAGATCCCTGCATACTTATCAGCTGTGATAGCCTGTGTGTGTAGTTATCTGCACTCTTCTTTTGCTGCGCTCATATCTGCCAATTAACTAGATACTCGTTGGTAACACCGAATCTCCGCATGTCTTTTTTTACTGTAAAATTTGACGCCCTGCGATGTATTGCATTCACCACTCACTTCACCAACATGTACGGTCAATCCGTTAAAGTACAAGGTCTCAGTACAAAACGAGCCCATGCGATTACCATCTGAAACACTGATCATGAATATTAAAAATCTCATTTGTAACAATAACTTATGTGATCTCCTTCTGTACAGCGCGGCACTCTCATCACAAATAGGAAGGGGTCTGTATGTGCATCCGTCCACAGAGTTTGATCTGCGTAAGTATCATGTTGTAGTTCATTTGTATTAAGTGTGTACAAAGCGATGTGAAAAGGGGTCCTGGTCTATCTGTGGTTATACAAAAAGGTGGTATGAGTGGGGGATTTTTCGCAGCTATATATTTGGTCGTAGGCAAACGGCTCCTAACCCTATATATGTATATCGAGATAGACTCTGTCGACACCCATATGTATGCAATATATGTATATGTGCACGTTGGTATATGCAATGTCTCATAGGTTTCATATGGAGAATGCGTTAAGTACGTATTCATGCTTTATTTGCAGCATCTGTGTGCCTTGAGTTGGTCACGTGAGCTTGTAGTATAGCTTCGTATAAGTTACAGTTAGTGGCAGAGGTTAAACGGTGTTGAACTGCAGCGCTCTAGAGTGAACACACAAGTATTTCAATATGTTTCAACCTTATTCTGTCTGCTGCCAGACATCCGTTCTGGAGAAAAAATCCGCACATGTACCTAAAGAAACAGGCCCCTATCGCAAGCAAGGATATAATTGTCCGTGTGCGACTATAGGGTGCGACTGTATGTGGTTGCATAGTAAATGTACCACCGGATGCAGCGGTGTGTGTAGGTGTTTGACGTTCAGCGTATTTCCACTTCGTTCTGTTGGTCACCAGTCGTTGATATATATATATATATATATATGTGTGTGTGTGTGTGTGTGTGTGTGTGTGTGTGTGTGTGTGGTCACTTTGGAGAACAATCCCTCCGTAGTAAACGTATGAAAATGAATCCAATGCGTGCTAGATCGTTGCGTGTGACTGAATGAGGTTGCGCATGAAATAGCATTCAAACGGATACATGTCTGTGTTTAGATATTTTTGATTACTTGCTGATGTTTCTAGGGTGCTTGATATATATAATAGACGCTAAGCGTGTACGTTATTTCTGATCACTCGATGGCTCCTTCTGGTTTGAGAAACTCAGAGTATCTGCGTGAGCCTTTCCTCGGCGATATATATATATATGCGCAGATCTCATGCGTGGACACGAGTGGCATGCGCTGATTCTTGGCGTATAAACATCTATTAATTTTACATGTAGTTTGCCTATCAATATAACTATGAGTAGGAATATTTCCCAATGTATAGCAAAGCGCATGCTTGCAGGTAGTATTTCACACACCTGTCTACTCAGAAAATACGGCTGTGCTAGTAAGCGTATCTATCAAGGTGAAATTCTCATTCTATTTATAGTCAAACAATCCATCTACTCGTTGCACGTCTAGTGTGGCACGGTGTGGTGTTCCCCACAAAAGGCCCGTATATCGATGGCATTTTCAGATTCGATATGAAGATGCCTGATACCTACCCGCAGAGGAGGCCGAGTGTACGATTCACATCGTTTATATACCATCCACAGGTATGTGGCAGGCTTGTTTTAACACGCACACACACATATATATATATATATATATATATATTATTGATACGAATAGTTGTATGGAAATGCATTTTTTAGCGGAGGCCGAGTGCCCGATTCACTTCGTTTTCCAATTCAATCTTTAATAAACCATCCACAGTTGCATGCAAGGTTTATATATATATATATATATATATATATATATATGTGTGTGTGTGTGTGTGTGTGTATTAAGTCGGTGACTACCTACTTACTGATATTTATGTCTGTTTTGCTGGATTTTGTCTGTATATACCAGCTTTTAGCTCAGTCACTGCCTTAATGGAACCCTGCCATACTTCCAGGACACCTGCAACATACCGTCTGAGAGTTTGCAATCACCGCTTCACCTCATATGCCATAGCAGAACTAAAGATAGTCTGCTGTTGCCTCCCCTTCACTCCGCTACGAAATACAACAGATCTCATTGGAGAACGGCGGAATAGACCAACTAATCACACAGTCTCTGCCCCAATGGAACCCAGCCACACACACCCAAGACCTGTGCAACATGCTCAATCTCATCATAGCCATGTTTGCACCCCCCTCGTTGGCGGCTGCGTCGGTCGACACCACACAATCGGCCAACCCAGGAGCCGCTAGCATGTATGTAGTGGAGTAAAACGTGTATGAGTGAGTGCACTGAGCTCATAATATACATACCAATACACACATATATATACATATATATATATATATGTACATCTTAGCAAATATATATGTAGTTATTCATATATATACATATATAAGTATATAAGTATATAAATACTTATATATATATATATATATATGCAAGTGCGTAGTAAAAATACCAAAATCTGTATGCACATGTACCATGTTGTGTGGTTGTGCCGTGAGTTGCTGTCAGTCGTACGACACAATCGAGCAATCCATTGAACCGTAGGACAGTTAAGTTGACGCCAGATAATCTTGTCACTGGCCAAACCTCACGTCGTTGAGCATAATTAATTATGATTTCTTATTATCTACTTGTTAGTTCTATTTTCTACTTGCTACTTTTTGTTATATTTAGATAAACTGGATGTTTATGCGTGCACTGTTTATCGTTCTCTACCACAGGTACAAAACCGCACGGGAGAACTTCGATGATGAGGTCAACAAGTGCGTCAACCAATCACTGGACGAGTATCTGGACAGGCAATTGAAGGGCAATGTGATTGTCTTCAGTGAATACAGCGAGAGCAAATACGGGCGAGCCAGGCAGAATATACGCAACCTAGTATGTCTTGCGGCCATTTGCATTAATTTGAATTTGTGTGATTTATACATGATATATATATATATATATATATATATGTGTGTGTGTGTGTGTGTGTGTGTGTGTGTGTATGTATGTATATATATATATAATATGCTATACTAAATTTTATTGATATAAACTGTTATATTGTTATAGCATTTTGTTTCACTACAAAACAGTACTGTTAGCGCTCTTCCTGTACTACTAACGTATTCAAAGCATGCACAGCTGTTGTATCTGTCTACTGTCTCAATAATATCTATGTCTGCTTCATGTTGTGTCCACAGAACTTCGATGACTTCCAGGAACAGAGTCTGATAGGAGGGTTAAAATCGACGATAACCAGCTTCATGCGCGGATAGCCGAACCCACCCACAGCAATTATATTCCAACTGCAAATGGTATTGACAACGCCAACTGACTCTTAGAAATTGGCCGGTTGATAATTAGTATATCGGTGCTGGACACCCACCCGCCCCTGTATCTCAAGTATAGTTATACAGTTCGGTACTACCCCCAGGGCCCGAACGGAAGTAACAAGGTTAGAGGCTACAGTCATCTAAAAACATACATGCCTCTCACTGTCATTCATGTGTGTACTGGAAATCGGATGATGCAGTGACAGTCTTAACCATTTTATTGATGTTTTATTTGTGCATAGTTCTCGCTTTTCCCTTCATTTTTAACGTCTTCTTTGGCAACACGAGCATAGTTTGTTTTTACTTCATTTTTTCAAACGTTTTCTTTGGCAACACGAGCCTAGTTCTCCTACTTCCGAGTCGAGCCGAGTTGGCGATACCAAAGCGAGCTCTTGCTGGTGTCATCACTCATGCAGCATTGCTATACGACCTTGTAGTTATGTTCCAAGATATGAATACCCAATATAACAATCACAACCTTTGCCAAAAAGTGGGCAAATGTTCCTTCTGCCCGCTCTTATATAACTGCAGATGAAACCACTTGTTGGAACCCGATATATAAACTGGCCCGAGATAGTAGTGTGGACAATCCGCAAAGCAAGCGCCATGACATAGACCGTGTGTAGCTTGTGTGTTGTAGGTTTGGTATTCTGTGGTGATGGTCGCTGATAATTTGGTCTTTGCCCATCATAGCGTCGGCTCCAGTCTGCCACGCGTTAGTAGTTAGTAGTAGTAGTCGGTAGTTCCAGTAAGTTAGTAGTTAATAGGTCCAGTGGAGTATAGTATGAACACAAGGTGTGCACTTATGCTGCCCTTTTCACGGGTGTTCATAGTCAGCCCGAGCACTCTTCTATGTATGGTATGGTTGCCATGGTGATGGGCACGAATAGCCTCGTCTCCAACATCGCTTAGTATGAACCGGGGTCTGAATCAGAAATTATTTGGCATCCTGTCATTGGCCAAAAGCAAAAGCCTTGTGGTGGTATTGATGCCTGATTGTTTGCAGGTAGGCACATTCAACCGTTCTAAGAGATCAACAGATGTCCTCAGAGTTCCGTAGCCTCGTCTCTCCTCTGGTGTCACACGCCCGCACGCTCAGGAAGGGTAAATCATAGCCTGTATAGTAAACATAGATAAATGAACCAATTGGGGAATGAGTTAATATATAGGGGTTCACATACATTGTAGATTCCTGTGAATTGCGGCAGTAGTAAGGTTGGTACCGTAGAATTATTGGATAAGACTGGGGAATATCCATACAGGCACACACCGGTCTCGTTCAGAGGTACAAAAAAATCGACAGAATCTCCAGTTTGAGTTGAAAAGTACACCCAGATATTAATGACCATGATTGACAATGCAACCGTAGTCTTGCCCAAGCACTATATCACACACACACCCAAACACCACACGTGTAGACATTCTTGTATAGCGGTACATACCGGTTTCATACAGCTGGGCCGCAAACTGGCCCTCCACACAAGCCTCCTCTGGCACAACCACCTTCATATCTGCCGTCGCGACAGGGGGCAGGCGAGCGCCGCACACAACCAATACGCTTTCCGTTCCCGCTCTCGAATCTGTGGCATTTTGCGCTGCAATTAAATTCCCAAAGTGCTGTGAGCAGGTCGCCAAACGATCGGCTCCGGTGTAGCCAGGCCCTACACGCTTGGCGCGGTCGTGAATCAGTAACTCCTCGGCCTGCGTGGGACTGCTGAGCTTCACCGTTGAGGTCGTCTGTGTGTAGGTGGACATGAACTCCAGGAAGGTGTCGGCACGCAGCGACTGTTCGTAGACGTCGTTCATGTTCGCTCCGTCAATCTCAATGATCGATGCGACTGAGGAGCTGTCTGCCATAGCACGCACACTCTCAGTCAGTCCCTTGCCGTTCTCCTTCTTCGTGGGCGGCTTCAGCCATTGTGTGTAGTCCACGATATGCACCTGCGTATCAACGCCCTGGGCGGCATTGCTGATCTGTATGGCCAGGACGCAGGCCTCGATGGCATCTGCTCCACCCAAGAACGGCACAAACATCTGTAACTCCGCCGCCGTATCTGTCGCCTGCAACGAGGGTGGAGGTGGTACCCGACCCCGGCCGTAGTTGTCTCGCGATAGGTGCGAGCTTGCCGAACGGGGAGCCGAGTCGATGTACACACATGTGCGCATGACAGGTGAGAGCACATCGACCTTGCGCTTCAATTGCACACACTTGGTGAAGCCATCGGTGTCATGAATGGCGGCGTTCCTATCCCAGGTCAGTAGTAGTGTGTCTACCCCTTGCTGCAGGGTTGCAACCTCGGCAACTATCTGGTCACAGCCGTTTCGCTCGGTATCGTGGTTTAAGGCCACGAATGGATAAGACGAAACACTGAACTGGTTGCACAGCTCCTGAAAGTCGGTTACAGCTCGTGTGTTGGGGAAGTACGACGTCGCATACGTGATCCCGGCGTATGTGTCATCGGTGGAGACCACGTGTATCGCACATAACTTTAGTGTGGTGATTTGTGGCCCGCGCTGAGATGTATGCGTAATCGGAGTACCGCCTGTGGTTTTGTTCTGTGTGTCACGGTCCACTTGATTTTCCTGGGCTTCCGACTGATTTGGAAGGTCAGATACAAGTTTCGGGGCGTTGGCCGCTCCGACACTCTTTCGTACCTGGAATCTGCCAACATTCACGGGATCTATGATAGTCTCGCTTACTGAAGTTTCGTGCAGGATGTCTTTTACCAATACCATCAACATGCCGAGCAGACGAGAGAACCGTTTGGTATCATGCTTGTTTTCCACGTGCACAGCTATGCTTAGCTCAGCCTTGATAAGGGAAGCATGCAGTTTGGAAACATTCGTGGCATGGTATGTTGTAGCACTAATGTCATTCTCGTCTGGCGAGCCAGCGGTACTGGGCTGGCGGTTGGGGTGACACAGTGCCGATACAATTGGTGAAGTAATGAAGGTTGTTACCAGCGACATAAGCACCAATATCCCGAATATTGTCGGACTGATGATATTGGCCTGCAATCCGATGTTAAGAACAATCAGCTCCACCAGGCCTTTGGTATTCATGAGGAACCCGAGCGCAATCGAGTCACCCCAAGACCCTCCAAACCAGCGGTAGAGAGCCATCACGGGCAGGACTTTACATATGGTCACAGCTATGACCACTAATACCGTCATACCCCAGATCATGCCGGTGTTCAGAAGAGTTAGGTCTGTATTCAATCCCGAGAAGGCGAAGTAGAGAGGAAGCAACACAATACTGACCAGAGGCTCTGTAACTTCCATCAGTTGTACAGGTACCGTCTGCATGCGAGGTATTATGAGACCTGTGATGAACGCACCAAATATGGCATCAACTCCAAGGACCTGTGTTGCCCAACTCGCTGCCAAAACAATCACAAATATAATGGACGTCACCATGTACGATAGCGGTTTTGGTTTTTCATCGACCACTTGGGATATTTCATCATAACCACGATGTATAAAGAGCTTCGTGAGTGCCGGTCTCACAGCAAGGAACATGAACACGGCGAAGACTCCGTTGCATATCACTACGTAAAGCGCTGTGATCGGGGAACCAGCTCCCGCAAGTGCCACTACCAAAGCAAGCAAGCCCTGTTTAGGATTTGCGGTAATTTGAGAACAAATATATGAATAGTATAAGTATAATGTTAACCCCAAGTGCAAGTGTTCAAGAGCAACGTCTGGCCGGTCAAGTATTTTAAGCAATCATACTTGTTTTTCGAGAATGAGTTTTGTAAGTTTAGTTGGCAAGGGCATCCAATGCAGAACAGATGCAAGCAGATCAGTATTACTGTAAACAAGAATCTGTAAACAAGAAACACATACCCAAGCAATCACATCCGATATAGCGGCGGCTGACAGGGCGGTTACGCCAATACTTGCACCCGTCAGGTGAAAGGCTGACAGGATGCGCGCCAGCACGGGGAAAGCTGTGATGCAAAAGCACACAGCAACAAACAGCCCAAATGTACCATAGCTCGACGGTATTTCATCGGGAAGTATTAGGGTCAAGACCCAGGCAACTAGCCAACCCGTTGCGAAAGGCACGGCAGTGCTGACCAACGCGATAGTGGTCGATTGCCTGACATTCTTCGTCATCAACTGGAAGTCCATTTCCAATCCAACAATGAAGAGGAAGAAAATAAGCCCCATCTCAGCGAGCGTCCTGTTTTCAAGAAGTATTGCAAGTATTAATCAGCGGATAAGGGTGATCAAATAGAGCAAGCCAAGAGGAATAACCAGTGTGAACACAACGCGTGGGCGATGGGCAGCTGTAAAATATAGAATGACACCTACTTAAGATGGCCAAGCGATTCCGTAGGGAAGATTGTCTCCATGTATCCCGGGATCTGCCCAAGTGCGGTTGGCCCAAGCAAAATGCCGCCCAGAACTTCAGCAACTACCCTAGGCTGGCGTACGAGACCCAAGAGCTTTCCTAATATAGAGCTGTATTTGAGGATTGATCGTGATAATAAGTTAAAGTTGGATATTATGTTGTATACATTTACGATACGCGGTTGAAAAATACGAAATACATAATATATGAACGCTAAAGGGTGATTGCAGAGAGAATTTTCCAACATTGTATTTTGATTTAATCATACCAAGTTAAGATGATGAATATCATCTGGAATAACAGCAGAGCAGTCGAATTGCTAAGCGGAGATACGCCGTCGAAGATAGATCCGGCACCCCCAACCATTATTACAAAGACAAAATCCTATACTTTCTTCGAAATTAATTCTGGATATACAAGTGTGCAGAGCACGATGTCGCCAAGGCTTGTCAGTAACCGTTTGGTGTACTGTAGTTACAAACTAAACATTCGAGGTGTGATGCTATCGCTTTAAATAGTTGTGGAAATGCTTGTCTATATTGAAATATTGTCGACACAACTAATACCTGCTTGGTTCGTCCACAAAAGTCAGGACTCGGGAGCTAAAAATTTGTCAATGAATGAACTTTCGAAAAATAAAAAGATATTTTGCCTCGAAAAATAAAAGTGGAACGTTGAGGCTGAATATATTTATTACGTATATTAAAAACGTATATATATATGCATGTACCGACTCTGATATTAAAATATAGTAAACGGTTCAACGTATTATTGCTCATGAGTGATCATGACACTGATTCTGAGGGACTGGAGTCTGGAACTCTGGACTCTGAGTATTCATCGTGGTCCACTATGGTGAGTCTGAGCCTCTGAAGGAGCAAAACTAAAACAATAAAAAATGCTTGCCATTCGCGGAATCGGTCGACAACTCGACTCACGACTGCCGTTGACGACTTGACGCCTGACGCCTGACGGTCAAACTCGTATGTAACTCGCTGCTGCAGTTGTATTCCTATTCTCACAGTATTTTTGAAAATGTATTGTATATTTAGTAGGATACTCGCTGCTGTAGCCTGCAGCCCTGCAGCCTAGCTGTAGTAGGAGCGAACACTATGCTATAAAAAAAAGTAAAAACACGAGTAAATATGTATCAAGTATGAAACACTATGAAATAATAAAAGTACGTATGTAGTTATGTACATTGTATTTATTCAAAATAAAATAGAGAATATTTATGACTACAATGAATGTATTATTATTTTATAAATTACATGTATGTATGTACGTATTCATGAAGTTTTTTAAGTATATTCCACTTGATTGGCATCCAAAGTCCAAACTGGCAAACTTCAAACTCGAAACTAAAATAAATAGAAGTCTCGAACTGTCGAACACTTTTTATTTTGTATTCAAAAATTTCAGCACCGATATTATCATATTATTTTAATTATTTATGCAGTTATTTATATTTGATTTTACATACGGCTGTAGTATATTTGTTTGTTTTTTTTAAATAAAACAAACCAATAATACCAGTATGTACTGTTGATACGAAAAATAAAGTTGAAATTATTTTTCATGACAGGTATCTATTATTTTTAGCGAGAAAGATTCAAGTTTTCCTAGTCTCCAAGACTCTCAACTAGTTCCCAAAACTAAAATCTGAGGGCTGGTAAACGACACAATCTCCTGATGAAAAGGATCATATCGCAATAGTCTATCCTTCCTGACAATAGATTTTCTCGAATATATTCTGACTGTTCGTCTTTTACCAGTTTTTGAAAGTGGCGCAAATCCCAATTCCTATTTTTTACGACTTATTGATTCGTTGCTATGCTTTCAGCTATATTAATTATTATTCAAGAGAGAAATAGAAGTGATCTCGAGAGGAGCTACAGAGCAAGAGCCAAGGGGGGTATTTGCATTTGCAATTCACAACTGTCCATTGGGTAGTTTCAACTTTCAAGTTTGTGAGACTCGAGACTCGGGAGTCAGAGTGGACACTTATACTTTTGTTAAAAAATCAGTAATGTGAGACTGTGGGAGTGGGAGTTAGTTTGAGCCCTGTGGGGGCGTTAGCCGTCAGGGCTGGGAGCCTGGGCCAAAATGGTCTCTCTCTCTGAGACTCTGAGACTCTGAGACTGTGTCTCTGTGATGACTGACAGAGCCCTGAGTCTGTGAGTCTCGACTCTCAACCTAAAAATAAGTCCTATTTTTAATATATTTATTTACAAAAGACTTGACGCGAAGGCGGCGAGCGGACGAAGGGGCCGGCCGCCTGGTGTCATTTTGAATTTTGTTTTCTAATTTTCAAGTTTCTATCATAATGCAACTGGAAATTTTAATCTGGAATGTACTGTATATATAATTGTTTTTAAAAAAAACTAAACTAAACAAATAAAAATAAAAATACCGTACTGTACGTTTACTTATTTTTATTTATTCTCAGGATTTCTACTCCGCAATACTTGTTTTCAAACTTTGTATTGAATTCTCAGTGAAAGCTTTCGAGTATGAAACTTCAAACTATAAATGTTCTTTTATAGAATAGCTTCGATTTATCAGGAGTACCATTTAAAGTAGATAACTGGATAAATTGTATATGAGATGAGTACTGAAGTCTCATCTAGAACTCCAACTCGAAGAGTGAAATACCTACAGAACAGTTATTGTATTGACTGTCAATGCAAAATTGTGTTTTTACAGTTTTACATTTTTACTTTTTCGTTTTTCGCATTTCAAATTGTATTAGCCCACCAGGACTCATGAGTCATGACTCGCTTAGTCGTGACTCGTTGTTTTGTATTTTAAAAAATAAAAAATAAAAAGTAAATAAAAATAAATACATAGTCTGATATTTCTGCTGCCCTTGGCCTTGTCAGATGTCTTTTTTAACTGGTTTGAGTTCTTTTTGTTGTCCTCTACTACAGTACTCAATATTCAACAAGACATAAATATGTATTATTGACTCTCGTCGACTCTTGAATCTCTTCTCTCCTTCTTGTGTGAACTTGGTGCACAAGTCGTTTCACAAGGGTCTCTCTAGAAGAAGTAACACAACACATGAGACAGTGTGGAGACCACCAGGGAGAGGAGAGCAAGACAGTCAGCAACAAGTAAATATGCTTGATTTATTTTGTCTTATTTTAGCAAATCGGTGAAGAAGTCGGTGACTTGAAAGTGGTGGCTGCAAATATAAAATATGATTTTTCATTTCTACCTACAGCACTGCGGCCTACAGCCACAGACCTACACTATTTAGTATTTACATATGAACATCGACACTGATCAGTGATAACTCACAGTCACACCACCAGTAGGCACTGGACTCGAGAGTCGAGACTCGACTCTCGACTCTGAGTCTCGATATGTACATAGAGGCGAGAGAGTCCCTATCCTCAGTGTCCTCGGACTCCTGGGAGTTGTGAGATTATGATGTCATGAATCCAGATTCCAGAATCATAATGACAATGATTTCAGTGATTTCTATTTAAAAATTGTATTTGGTAGAGTATAACTGTATAAATTTGTATCGTGGCAACTCCGAATATTCTGAATAAATGTAGTGAATAACCGGTATTCCTAACTCCGAGACCTGAAATTCTGAATCCTCGTATGTATAGTTGTATACACACAGGGATTTGTGTATAAAAAAAATCATAAAACGATCATCATTTATATAAACAGACCCACTTCTGAGTTCTGACCTTGCAGGTCCACAAGGCTCTTTTTAGTATTCACCCCCCCCCCCCCCCCCCCAGGATAATACATGCAATTCACGTTGATCATCAGTACAAGACTTCAAGACGTACATACATTTTGTGAAAGTAGGATCTTGATTGTCTCCCCTCCTCAACCATCACTATTATCGCATGGCAACGGCGGATGACCATCGATGTACATATACTTGATGATTTTAATGTTATATATCCGTACTCTACTGCAGTGATTGTAGATTCCAACGTTGAATGTTTTCTTCTTAGAGCTCGCGGCGAATACAGAGTGATCTATAACATTGCGATTAAAGTCATTTCATTTGCACGACACACATACAGAGAAACCACTTGATTTTCTTTCGATGTAATCAAAATTGTATATGGCAACTTATTTTATTTTCGTTCTCATTTCATTGCTTCTGAACACCGAGAGTAGTTGTAAATCAACACTTTTGTTCCGAAGAAAAGTGAAGTATACAACTGTTTTTTGTCAGAATAGAATATATACATAGAAACGACACTCCCGATGTACCATTTTACTTCCCAAAGATATTAGTGTGGATACAATTCGAGTCCTTCTGCGAGATTGCGAGGTCAAAATCCATGACTTAGTATCGGCTACATGTTAGAAGTTTACACATAAGCATTCAAAATATTATTTATATATATATATATATATAAATATATACATATACATATATATATAGAATATAATATTTATATATATAATTGTATATACATATATATATATATTATAATATATATATATATATATATATATATATATATATATATATATATATATATATATATATAATATGTACATATAGTATGCATGTACATGTATATGCATATATATATATATATATATATATATATATATATAACCAATATATATATATATATAATATATATACATATATATATATGCATATGCATATGCATGTGCATATACATATACAGACATATGCACATAACATATATATATATATATATATGTATATATTATATATATATGTATATATATATATATATATGTATACATTGTATATATATATATAATATTATATATATCTATATAATGGCATATATATATAATATATATATATATGTGTTGTGTGTGTGTGTGTGTGTGTGTGTGTGTGTGTGTAATATATATATATATATATATATATATATATATATATATATATTATATATGTATTATATTATATAATATATGTCTGTATACACACATGTATATATATATATACATTTATACAGAGATACAAAAAATTACCGTTCGTAGTGTATATTTCGCAGAACAAAATTTATCTCATCCTCTATTCATATTGACGGAACGGATGTGGGCGTTCGATGACATCTACACAGCCTTCATCAGAAGGGCTTAAATGACTCCAATGATGTCTACTCATCCATTCTGAAAAGTTCTTCAATAGAAACATGAACAGAGTCGAACAACGTGAACGTGTTTATATCGCAAGGATGATAGAGATACACTAAACTATACAGCTCATAATGTCACTTCGCAGGTACACACACGGGTGTCGCTTTGCGTTTACATATCCCTCTCTGTATATTCTTGAAGCAGCGCATGACGCTCTTGGCACCAATCACAGATTCGCTACCAATTGTCTGCTCGTGAAGAAATCCTGAGAATACGGCCCTCACAGAATGATACGGCGCAGCAACGCTCTAACCCACAAGCCTCTGTCCCAACCAAACCTCAGGCCGAACACATATCAAGCAGATTACTCTCGTATCTCTGCCTGAAACCATATGCAATGTCTGGATAAACAGCCAGTGCATCTTTTCATCGCCAATTTGTGTTTAAGGGCTGCTCAGCTCATGGCATACTCAACCCACCAAGTAGAACTAACTGCTGTGATCCGTGCAGGAGATCCCACGGCCAGCCATCTACCACCATACCTATGGACCAGCATACGAACTATATACCGCTATCCTGCAAAGACCCGGCCAATTGGCTGAGATGTCAACTCACAGCGAATTTCCCAGCCAAACAAGGAACGTCCTATACACGTTGTGTGTCGGTGATGTATACCCGTACTAGGACAGTAGCTGTCCTAGCTTTGCCGCTGCAGCTCGAGGCAGAATGCGCGACCACATCTTCAGCACAAAGGGACGGAAGAATGTGCCCATGCCTGCCAAAGTACCCACAGCTAGTAGCAGAACGGTATACATAGGCCACATGACTGTAAAGTACATCACGCGGAATGCCCAGGGACCTGCAAGAAGGCTGCTGGCTTCATCTAGGCCTAAAAAGGGCCCCAGGAACGTACTGGAAACGATATGCCGGAGGGTGGGTCGTACGAAGTAAGCGGCACTAGACCCAGTAATCGCAAACACTATACACGCGACGAGGATATCCTTGGCGGCCAGCTCGGAGAATTTGATATTCGCCTGAGATTTCTTTTCATGGAAAGGATTATTAGCGGCAAAGGATCGGCCATCCGACATCTTCAACTCTGTCGAACTCATGCTGAAGTACAAGATTGTAGAATATGGTACAAAAATCAGTCAAAAGCTCATGCTGAAGTATACGATTGTAAAATATGGTACAAAAATCAGTCAAAACCTCATGCTGAAGTATACGTTTAATCAGTCCAAACCTTCTTTACTCTTGCATGTCCATATTCATGCAAAGGATTATAGAGATCTTTTAGTTCTATGTAATATACCACACAGAATTTATGTCATGTTAAGTTAAAAACGTACGCACAGGAACTATCATGCAATTATGTGTTTCCAAGCATGACAGTTGTTCATCATTCGTACGAGGAATGGTCAACCACATGCAAGCAATTGCGAACAATTATGCTGTACGAAGCTGCGCAAAAAAGATATAAAAATTACTA
>LUCW03001132.1:12500-17122 GCA_001586965.3 Sphaeroforma sirkka | reverse complement strand
CCATATCAGCCCGTGGATAGAGTATAGTAATGTGTTCCTGCTCCGTCTGAAAAATGTATATAAATGTAGGAAAAATAAACTATCCTGTCGGGATCTATCATGCCCACAGGTCGGCCAGGGCTAGTGCTCGAAAATCAAGTTTTGTACCCCTGTTGACGTATATATAGACACATTTGTAGATTCTGTTGGTGTGACTATATACATGATCCATATATTAAACACAGTGTCTGTATACATATAGATACAAAACCTACGATCAGACTGTTTGTGCCTTTCTGGAGGATCACATGTGGGGATTCAGAGGCGTACGGTGATAGTCTCCCGTAGTCGCCCTTGGATTTTCTCACTCCAATATTTATTTTTTTCCTGCAGGAGTACGTACATGCTTCAATATATGTATATATGCTTGTGAGTACAATTACAGGTTACTCGTACCGATACACTTACACACCCTCTATATTAGCGTCCGGTAATTCACTGCCGTGTGTGCTCACTGCATACTTATGCATCCGACGTACAAACACATTCCATGCACACCACTTCACACCTCCTTCATCTGGCAACCTAACTCACAGACCCTGAAGCAGTATGAGGACGTGTGCCAGGCCGTCTATTCGGGCACCAATCAGACCGATCCGCGAGTGCAGGCGTTGCTGGAAGAGTTCAAAGAACCTTCGAGTGGCACCAAATGCATCTATCTGCTCAGCAATGCTCAGTCGCCGTACGCACATCTGTTTGCCGCTAACTCACTCAACCAGATGGTGAATCACAAGTTTACGGGCATAGATATAGCACAGTGGATCAATGTCAGTAAGTTCTTTTGCCTCAATTTATGAACCTGTTGGGTGTTTGGGCGTAGTAGAAACGCATACATACGTATATTCTTTGTCCATATATGACATGTTATGGATATATGCTTTGTATGTAGCAGCTGGCCCTTCATGGAATTCACATGCAAACATTCGCCTTCATGGTGCTGGCATACTCCATACAACTGCGAGCGCCCTGGGCATATTATAGTACATTGTCTATACATATGTATGTGCACATACATACACATATATGATTTGTGATCAAATTGTGGGTATGTTATTGTACACTCATGGAATCAAATTCTTGCATTCGAATACGACATTTGCACCTGCTTTTCAATTTTCAAGCCTTACACGCACTTACTAGCATACTTTATTCACATATGTTATTTGTATATATAATTTGTATCCGTTAGCAGAGAGTTTTCTTTTAGGAGTATCTACGTAGCCGTCAAATGTCACTATGCACATCCGCTTATAATCGCTCAACTAATCACTCGTGTTTCAACGTCGATCACTGACCTACATTGTTTGTCCCTCTCCACAGAAACATACACACTCGAAGCGCTATTCCACGCCACACACGCCAGCTTTGTACGCACAACGCTGATGCAGATGCTGGCTAGCCTATGCAAGCACGGGTGGTACGACTCAACCGGGGTATGTAGCGATCGGAGTGTACCCGTGTTGTACTGTGTGCTTTGAGGTGGTATGAGTGAGTTCTAGGTAGTGCTTGGAGAGGTATTTATGCATCGTAGTCACAAGTCTTATACCTACATACTTTAGTATCGCGGTTGTCGTGATGTGCTGTTTATAGAGCGACAGGTATCTTTCAACGAGAGCCACAGCATAAATCTGATCAGTGACAACTACGTCCACGTCAAACGTACGGCATGTGCGGTATACACACACACACACACACACACACACACACACACACACACACACACACACACACACACACACACACACACACACATATATATATATATATACATACATGTGTATATAATAAACTGCACAGGCCATATGTCTAAGGATATGCAGCACTTAGGAGCATAATATTGACACCCCTGCGCCTATTTCTAACGCCTGTTTGCCTATTCTTGTGACTCTAGGGCAACTTTGAGTTCCGCACCATCCCAGATGATTTGGCCAAGTTTGCGGACGGGAGCACTGAACAGCAGGCTCTGGGGCTACAAGCAATGAGTATGCTAGTCAATACATTCAATAAGGTGCGTGTATGGTTCTTTTCATATCACCAATATATATATATATATATATATATATCTGTATATTCTAGTGAGCACGTGTTGGCTTCCTTCTGTACTACAGGGATGCTACAGTGATAGAGATAGGGCCGTACGTACGCGACAATAGAACTACCCATTTGCCTGACCTGATCTGGGAGCGCACGCACATCCGCGCATAGATACATACTATAACGCATCAGTACGCAAATCTTCCACTTCTCCGTACCGTTGACCTGGCCCAGTTGAGATACACCTTGTCGGTTGGCCAAGTGTTCTCATATTGTCTCTGACTTGTACTCCAATCCCTGCTTTCCTAATCCCGGTATTCGTCCCGTTATTTCACATGCGCAGCAAGGTTCCATCCGCTCGTTTACGTTGCAACGACGCCTGGCGTCGTCCTTCCGCGATATGTCTCTGTTGTCCATGTTCGAAAACTGCACGCGATTACTCACGCGCTTCATGAACAAGGAACTCAGCATCAGCAGTCAGGGAGGCGAGGTATTACGCTGTGACAAAAGAACGTCACCGATGTGGACGGCTTATTTGGCGTGGATGTCTTTGCTTATTGTGGTGTGCGTGTACTTTATATGACAAAATAATGACACCGAAGAGCTTATCTGGCGCGGATTGCAGTTTGAATTGCTGTGTGGACAGGGCGTGCTGATGCTGTACATTTAGCCGAAGCATACTCTCTTGCTGTATACACTACTATCTAGCTCGCCAGTCTAAATCCTACTGGTCTCTGCGTCCCACATTGTCTACAGCGTCTAAGCTCAGTGCAGTAGTCCTCCTCCCACACGCCCAACCCTGCATTTGCACATGATACGGTCCTATCTCCACACGCCTTACCTACACGTCACGTGTACCGCTGCACTGATATTGCACCTAGACTATTCAGCGCCCAGGTATCTCGCAATGGCGGTGCAAACGGGTTGTCACTGCTCAGACACAGCCGAGAGGTGACTGTAACACTGGTTGCTTATGTGCACATGGCGTCTGCTACCCTGCACGCGTTTGCGCTGTTATCGCTAACCTCGATACATGCACGTACGTAGCCTTTACGACACAGAACCCTAAACCCTAGATGCATGAAAGTGCGTATACGTAACCTTTGAAACACAAGCACGGCCCTTTTGTCACTGGCATGTTCGGTACAGCACCAAACGTTCTCCAAACGAATCATTCCCATCTCGCCACATTCGATGTGCAAAACCCTAGACCCTAAACCCTAAACTCTGCTGGCGTAGTCATATACCAACCAGCCAGCACAGTACTCATTCGATGGCAGTTGTACATAACCTCTGTGGTATCTGCACGCGCAGGTTATCTTCATATCTCGTACCTTCCCATGCAATCGAAAGCGCTTACGTGAGTACGTTGTCATCACATGCTTAATGGATGTTTCTTGCTTCCCTACGTTTGCGTTGCAGTTGAGCATGATGGCGTGCCTGCAGCTGACGATAGACATTCTGAGCTACGACTTCATAGGCACCGCCTCAGACGAAAGCATCGACGATCTAGGTGAGTCGATGCTTTGTATGTGTTGTGAATCTTGCTTATTCGTATGCGAAGACATTGGAAAGGTGCAGAGCCTCGTGTCCTGACTTGACAGGTTCAGAGCCCCGTGTCCTGACTTGACAGGTGCAGAGCCCCGTGTCCTGACTTGACAGGTGAAGAGCTCCGTGTCCTGGATTCAACCATGTAGGACATATCGGCGAGTGTATGCTTGTCGTACAATACAATCCGACTTGTCGTATGATTACCTGAGTCTGATAACCTCTCATTCTCCGGCTGCAGGCACTGTCGAGATCCCGTCGTCATGGAAACGCACCATCCAGGAGAACGATCTGGTGGAGGTGTTGTTCACACTATATGCCGACAACGAAACGGCGCAACACCCACAGATGCGATCCAAGACTCTTGAATGCGTCGCACAAATGGCAGCCATCAAACGAAGCCTGTTTGTCACGCTGGACAGGAAGACATACTTCTCAAAATTCATCACACATTGTATAAAGGTGTGTATGTATACACGTGTATGTGGGGGTGTGTGTGTACGCGTGTATGTGGGGGTGTGTGTGTACACGTGTATGTGGGTACGTGTGTGTACACGTGTATATGAGTATGTGTGTGTACACACGTATATGCGTTTGTGTTTGTCTCGACTTCGAAAAGTTCACCACAGACTGTATAAAGGTGTGTGTGGTGTCGACCCAACACTTCGTATAGGTAGTTGGATGTTCGCACCTACCCGTGCCCACGTGCACTCAAAGTATACAGAAACCTTATCTCGTATTATGGTTATATGAATTGGCCCAATCGGACAGATAATGGACATCAAACAAGGACTGGAAGTGGAGGAGAACTACCATCAGTTCTGTCGCGTTTTGGCGCGCATCAAGATGGTAGAGATGTCCAATTTAGTTGAAGAGGACCTGTTCGCGCGATTAGTGACGGGTAAGGAGTTTGTATGCAGAAACCTAACAATGTCTGTCCCATTATGACTAGCAAAGGAGTTTGCATGCAGAAACATAGTAATACCTGTTCATTTATGACT
>LUCW03001132.1:5000-7500 GCA_001586965.3 Sphaeroforma sirkka | reverse complement strand
CACACACGCCTGGTTGTCTAGTACTTTAACTGGTCTAAATGGTGTGATTGATTCCTGGGGGGATGCTTGTGGTAGTGGAATGAGCGGGATGTGTAGTGTGATAGGCGTATGGACTCACGTTGTCGAGCAGTGCTCGGGATAGTAGACGTCCGCCGAGTTCTTACACTCACCTGGTAGACGTACCTGGCAGCTCGAGACACCTTGCCAGGACTCAACTTCAATCCTTCATGCTCATGCCCATACCCATCTCTCTACCCCCCCCCCCCCCCCCACACACACTCGGGCGCGCACACTCGTGTACGTATACGTATACGTATGCACCTGTGTGTTATGTATACGTACACGTAAACGTCTACGTGTATGCAGGAGGAATAGGCGCGGGCGGCTCGGGCACGAACTCGGATCTCATGGATGGGAGTCTGTGTTGTAATGTGTTACAGCTTATGCGTATCTGCGACTCTGTGAGCGTGACCAGCTCAGACCTGGAGTACGCGATCATTGTGTTCTTTAAGCAATTTAGTAAGATGTACATCGGCAGCCACGTGCAGAAGTCCACCAAGGTATGTGCACACTAAAGGCGTGGGTATATATATATATATATATATATATGTGTGTGTTTATACATGTGTGTGTGTGTGTGTATGTATGCATGTGTGTGTGTGTGTATATACATGTGTGTGTGTGCGTGTATATATATATATATATATATATATATATATATATATATATATATATGTGTGTGTGTGTGTATTACTATATAACCGAGAATAAGTCGCTTCCCTGGCATGTAGCCTGTATCGTGTGTACCTGTGTGCGTCCTGTTGTGCGTGTCTGTGCATATATATATATATACGTGACTGTCCTGTGCCTGGGTCTCTGATTCCCCTGAGGCAACTGTTCAGCCGGTGGGGTGTCATCTGGATGTTCGCCTACACACGTACGTTCATTAGTAGTAGCGGGGGTGGCTTGGTAGTGAGCTTTCCCCCCTTTGCAGCGTGCGTCGTTCGAGTGTAGGTCCGTGCGTAGGTAACGTTGTCTGCGTGTGAGTTTTTGGAAGCAATTTTGTGTATAAGCTATAAAAGCCCATTGCCTTTACGTCAACCGCCTTTGGAGCCTATTACCCCCTGCCCTCTACACATAAACCTGTTTTTTTTTCTCTCCTGGTTTTTTTTCTGGGGTTTCCGTTGATCTCATCGCAGATCTTCGTGCATCTGGCCGAACGGCTGGGCCTGAACGATCAGATGGAAATCCTGGAAGTCTTTGTACAGAAAATGTAAGTCCCATGAGGTTCGATTTGCGGGTTACCTATCTGTGCTTCGCTTTACAATTATATACTTTGTACATACATGGTTCGTTTTGCCGGTTACCTATCTGTGTTTCGCTTTACAATTACATACTTTATACATACATGGTTCATTTTTCCGGTTACCTATCTGTGCTTCGCTTTACACATATATACTTTGTACATACAATGGTTCGATTTGCGGGTTACCTATCTGTGCTTCGCTTTACACATATATACTTTGTACATACAATGGTTCATTTTGCGGGTTACTTATCTGTGCTTCGCTTTACAATTACATACTTTGTACATACATGGTTCATTTTGCCGGTTACATATCTGTGCTTCGCTTTACACATACATACTTTGTACATACAATGGTTCGATTTGCGGGTTACCTATCTGTGCTTCGCTTTACAATTACATACTTTGTACACACATGGTTCATTTTGCCGGTTACCTATCTGTGCTTCGCTTGGCACGTACGTACTTTGTACATACATGGTTCGATTTGCGGGTTACCTATCTGTGCTTTACTTAACACATACATACTTTGTACATACATGGTTCGATTTGCCGATTACCTATCTGTGCTTTACTTAACACATACATACTTTGTACATACATGGTTCGATTTTTGGGTTACCTATCTGTGCTTCGTTTTGCACGTACATACTTTGTACATCCAGGAAAAACATGAATACTATAATAACCTCTTGCAACACATTGGGTCGAGATTTGAGTAGGGCAGTATTTAAAATGCGTATACTTGTATCCGAGATAGACGCACAAGTACATGTGTGATGGTGTGTAGCTGACTCTCACTCTGCACATGTGTGGCATTAACCACAAGGACCGAATTGGTGTGTATGCGGATGCATGGATTAACGTATATATATATAGCACTCGAGTCCATGTTTATTCATATACACATGCAGATGTCGATAACATAACCATACGCACCTAGCCAGCCACGTACATAGCCTCTCACCCCGTCCTCGCCTTCCCCTTCCTCTTCTCCTTCGCGCGGAACCCTACACCCTAAATCCTAAACTTTAAACACCTAAAACCCTATCCCCTCCATCCCTGCAGAATCACCAACCTGACCCTCTGGGCCGACACTCCCGGGCTCATTTCCCAAACGCTCAATCTTCTCAACGAGCTCAGCATGGGCTACACTACGGTGCGCCTGCTGCTGAAGCTGCCCAGCATCCAGTA
>LUCW03001131.1:15000-21172 GCA_001586965.3 Sphaeroforma sirkka | reverse complement strand
TATGAGAAGAACAGTGCTTAACAATACAACATCTTTTTAGCGGACTTGCACTTTCAAGAAATCTTTATACTGTATATATTCGTTGCTCTAGACACCCATGTCGACTATAAAATCTTGATTCAAGATGTGTGAGCCATATAAACACCAGGATAAAATTGTAAACCATAGTATCAGATTATTCACCTTGGTATGGCGAAGCAGTTCTACAACACACTGACAATACACGCATATATATATATATATATATATATATATATATATATATATAGGTTTGACCTACCCAGCCTGGTCCGCATAGCTACCCCGGTCAAGCAAGAAGCCGATCACTGCCTCCTTATTAAATAAACGGCCCAATGGGCATGCAACAATCGGCTCTCGCAAGTGTTGCGCACTTAGAGCGCAACGCAGCCACTTAGACTCCAAGTCATAGTCTTTGTCTAGTAACACCTTTTTCTTCTTAACTTTAACCAGTTCCCCTCGTGTGGGTATGGTGCCTCCATCAGCCCCCATGTTGTGTTCTATCTATATTGTTGCTGCTGTGATCAGGATACGTCCACAATCTAATAAATAGTGTAGTGCATATTTTAAAAGTGGTATTACTGTATTTGTAAACATGACACGATTGCCGATGGGTCATGGTGTGATGTATGTGTTTTTATTAGAATTTATTATTTGTGCTCGCGTCAGCCAATTTTGACGATGTGTGTTTGGTGTGTAGTCAGTAGTGTGTAGTGAGTAAATAGTGTGCATTTACTACTGTATGTACGTAGTTTTTTTATAGTTTTTTTTTAAAAACTGTAAAACAAAAGAGAACCAAACAAAAACAAAACACTATTAGACTAAGCTCATAACGTACGGGATAGAAGTTTAACGTAAACGCATATTTATTCAATTTTAAAACGTTACAACGGTTGTAGTGGGATCATAAGAACCTACCTAAGTTCTTATATAGGGCTGGTATGTATAGTGATTATCCTACACATTAAAATATGAAGACCCTCCCGTTGCACCTATTTATATAAAAAGGACCGCATTTGAAATGAAGGTTGAGCGTAAATGTAAATTTATTCGATTTGTAAAAGTTTAACGGAAAACCATTTGAGGGTAGCTATCAGAGTCTCTACTCTCTCTCTCTCTCTCACTAGAATACTATACATTAGGAGTTATATAGGGAATATCTGAGTCTCAGATTCAGACTCAGGGCGGCTCAAGCCTCAAAGTCTCGAACCTCCAGGCTCCATCAGCTGTCTCCTGACTTCTCTTACTCTCTCCAGAGTCCAGGACTCCCCAGTCAGTCCTATGACATCTGCCACTCAGTGTCTCAGTTACTGTGTTTTAAGTTTTTTTTATTAAAAGTCTGAATTACTGATTTGAAGAAGGCTACGATAAATGCCCCTCATCAAACGAAACAAAAAAAACAATTGGGGGGGGGGTGCGGGGTGTTTTTAAAAAAAAACAGAAAAAAGTTATGTACATAGTAGAAGGCTATGAATTGATACATAGACTTCTGAAATCTCAAATCTGACATAGTTTAGCCTTCATTGTTACATACACCAAAATTAAAATAAATTAAAAATAGACTAAAAATCTTAGCCTTCTGAAAATAGAACAGAAGGCTATGAAAAAAATGTTTAATTTTTATAGAAGGCTCTGTTTTTTTTGTTTTTTTTTAAATCAAAATAGTCTTTGAATGCTACAGCCTACAAATGCCTTTTTAAATAAATTAATATGCTGGCCGCTACCGGGCTTGTTGTTCTTAATTTTTAAAATAAACACCAAAACCAACCAAACATTGCCATTACAATGCTTGATCTGTTGAAGTTTTTTTTTTTTTTTAAACAAATGGCTGCGCAGACTGCCCTGAGTGCAGAGTACAGACTGCAGAGTGATTTGTGAATATTTATCAGGGGTTTTTTTATAAATCGTTAGATGATGAAAATACAAGTCCCTATTCCCAATTGGTGAATTAAAGTGTGGGAAACTCTTCTGGGGGGGGATGATCAATTCTCCCGTCGTTGCAAACTTGCAATAGACCAATACATGCTGAATACACTAAATATGCAGTACAGTCTGTACAGAGTACAGAGTACAGACTACAGACTACAGACTACAGACTACAGACTACAGTGTGTCAGTCCCTAACAACGTTTACGTTCAACTTTTATTCCATATGCGATCCTTTGTATGCGCATAGGCTCACTTTGTGGGTCTAAAAATTAGGTGTGTACTGTTTCCTCCATTCGAACTAGTCCTATGAAAGAACTTTTAAAGTAGGCCCTTCTGATTACACTATAACCGTTATAACGTTTCAAAATTGAATAAATATGCGTTTACGTTCAACTTCTATTTCCATACCTCCTTGTAATGAGCTTAGCTACAGACTACTCTAGTAGTGAGACTCCTCAGATTACACAGAACTACCGCACATGGACTAAACACTAAAGTTTTGGCGCAATTAAAAAAGTAGAGTAATCTATTTCGGTATTTAGGCACATACTGATTATTATGAACACGGATAAACATCCAATGATTTACCATCGCTCATCTTTAATTGTGATCTCATCGGTGGGTAGAAAATGAAAATCAAACACAGACGAGTCGCGATTTTTTTTTTTAAACTAAAAATTATATATAAATGATCCTCTGAGCCTTCTGAGGGCTGCGGCTCTGCACTTTTGAAGTGTGCTCTGTCTCTGAAAATGCTCTTTTTCTTCCCGACATTCGCATCTATTATTTGAGTTATTTTTAAATTTGGACTACATATTGTACATATGAAACTCTCTGAGTAGAGTAGTAGAGAGACTGATGAGAGAGAGAATATTTGTATTTAGTACATAGGACACAAGAGCCCACAAGACCCCACAAGAAGAGTAGAGAAGGTCCAAGGTCCAAGTCCCACAAGACTCTAAAGTCCAAGACTCCAAGGTGCGAAGGCGACATCACTAATGATAGCTCGAACTTCAAATTCTATGCGGGGGCCCCGACGCCCCCGAGCCTCCAACTTCCGGTTCAATCAGAAGTTCATAGTTCATCAGACCAATCACCAATCCCACCATCCCATTCCCAGCGGCTCAAAGCTCAAGCCCCCAAGTCCCCAACAACAAGAGAAAGATCAGAGAAGGGGCCCGAAAGCCCCGAATGCCCCCTACAAGAGAGAAGACAGAAGTACATATGTCCATACATGATACATGTTGTCATACTCAACACCGCTAAAAGTGCTAAACATTAGAGAGAGATTACCGAGCTCATGCTTTTTAGTCTTTTTTACTCATTAGTTTTATATAACTAGCTCAAAGCGTATGAGCAGAGTAGATACGGGCATTACATTGGCCAAGACCTTACTGCCAAGCAAGATCGGCCTGATGTCACGACTCACGTCTGATGATGTCTCACCTTTGACTTGTCAAATATCAGTTGTCAGTTATGTCTGAATCTCCAGACCTCAGGGCTCAGGCCTCAGTGCTTAGTTGTCGTATTTACATACACGGTTACACTACATAACATGACTACAAGGTATATCAGATCACTCTCCGAGTGGGGAGTCTGGAGTCAGGACCAGCAGAGAGCACACAAAAATGGCTTTCCAAAATATGTGGAACTTTTAGAGGGTTGTTTTGTTTTTTTAATAATAATGATAGCGATATATATGTATCTGTCGACTGCGTGCAAAACATCATAATCGAAAAAAAGTAAAATTAGCAAAACGAAATGGCAGCAAGTACATTCATGACTTATTTCCAATGCTTCGGAAGCATGAATGATTCACCTACGCTGCCAACGGCAGTGAAATACATCACAGCCAATAACTGCACAACGAAGCAAATCACGTGGTGTGAAAAGCCTATATCATGTCGTTCCCTTTCACTCGCAGTAAACCCTTCGAAGAGGTTTACTGACGAAGTTCATATACAGAATGGGTCCACGTGCGTAGTATCGAGTGCCACTGATATTATAACTTCACATCAAGTGGCGTTGAAAAAAGCGCGGTGGGCATATTTACCTCAGATGGAGAGAGAATTCATGATTCAGCAAACGATTGGAGCACATCCCAACGTAGGGGGTATGAGAAATATAATCAAAGATATTAATAAGAAAGAGGTTTATTTAGTAATGGAACTCCTCGATGGAGGCGATTTAGTTGACCTAGTTGCAAACACCAAGATAGGTATGACTAGCCGTGAATTTATCTGTTTTGCACTACAGTTGGCCCGTGGCCTGAAACACATACATGACAAGGGAGTGGTACACCGTGATATCAAAGCCGATAACGTATGTACTAGCAAAGGGGACAGAGTCATGAAGTTTGTAGATTTTGGTGAGGCAGCACTTCTCGATGAACCAATTAGAAAGTATAAAACCGGTACACTTCCATACATAGCGCCCGAGCTACTCGATGAGCATAGGAAGCTATCCGAAGCCCAGAGTGAAGTCTGTGAAACAGACTTGAAAGCTTGTGACGTATGGTCGTTGGGTATCACATTCTACTCCATGCTAACTTGTAGGCTACCGTTCAAACATGCCGCGCATGACGATAAGAACTTCGCTATGTATAGCACCGGGTCTGGTGTTTTCGGACCCACAAAATCGTGGACGAAAATCGAAGGCACTTTGCAAACACTTATCGCAAATATGTGTGCGGTAGATGTCGCACAAAGATGGACAATCGAAGAGGTCGAGGACTATCTCACAGAATTGTCAAGATAAGTCGTGACTATAAATGTGTTTTCCTATCAGGTAAACACCAAGGAAATATTAGATGAAAAACAATGAATTATCAAGTATAATCCACGAATCACATGCAATAAAACAATTCATATTCCAACTAGTGATTACAAAAGGTGGCAGTGAAGATAATACAAAACACCTGGTTTCCAAAGTATCCACTGAAACCAAATCACACGACTGTTTTGACGGTACGATAAGAAACTTAGTATCTGTATACTATTGTGATTGGGCCTATTTGCACACGGAACTTCACATATGATTTAGCTTGTAAGCACGGCGGAGCCCATAATCTTAAACTGAATAGCAGACTATTTTGATGATTGTGAGCACACTGAATCCCTATAACATACTGCTACTCAGATTCTGACCAAATGATGAAATGAACTGACTTTTATTCTCTGGCACTCTCGCCGCTCTTTGACCGTATCCAATTAGCCAGAGTACCGCTCCCCATTCCGTAGCCGCAGGGCAGCGGACGCAGGTCGCGAGTCTGTGCGAACAGAGCGCGAAATTGCAAATATTATTATCTGCTTGGAATACACCATAGCGAGCACAACAAGTATTGCAAATCATGTTCTGCAAGAGAATTTCAGGCTTACATCGAACCACCGACTGTACGCGATTAACCTATTCCTTTGACAGTCTGTTGTGTAGCATCACTACCCGACGATGGGCAATTTATTGTGCTTCGCGACAATGGAAACCTCATAATATGATCTATTCGTACCCACCGAGATACTAAACGATACGGACCCTGCTGACCGTGGTTTAGAAATCGTTTGTATGTGGCAACTTTCGTAGAGTATATTTGAAATGTATGCGCTGGCCAAGAATTCACTTACTTGACGGGAAGGTGGTGAACCCCAGGCGGGAGGGAAACTGCGATCGCCGTTATTCATATCCTCGTTGAATTTTTTCTCCACCCATTCGCTCAGAGCAGAATCTCCAAATCCGTAACCACCTATTATCACACATATGGTATTCAAAATAAGGCATTTGAATATACACATATTAAGAAATATATACAAGTATACAGTATAATCATAAAACATGTAAATACACATATTAAGAAATATATCTAAGTATACAGTATAATACATAAAACATGTAAATACACATATAAACAAACAAATGTCGCTATATATTTGATACCATATTGTACATACTTCAAACCGCACACATACTTCCGAATTTTAATATAGAAATTTACATGAATATATACCTCTATACACTAATACTTCCCATTGTGTGAATAATCATATATATGTATATATATATATATATATATATATATGCGTGTGTGTCTCTGTGTGTGTGAGTGTATGCGCATGTGTGTGTGTGAGCACATATATATGTATATATAAAACGCATATGCGTATATATATATATTACGTGCGTGTGTGCGTGTGTGTGTGTGCGTGTGTGCGTGCGCGCATATGTGCATGCG
>LUCW03001131.1:0-12500 GCA_001586965.3 Sphaeroforma sirkka | reverse complement strand
TCCTATAAAAGTGGCCATGTGTCTGCAAGAAGAGGTGAGAGCTGAAGGTGACTTTGTGTCATGGTACTCACTGCAGCGGCGGGGCGAGAAGTACGCATTCAGGTTTGATGATGATAATAGCAAACCTACCACCATCAATTTCTTCAAGGTATAATAATTATTAGTCAATTGTCTGTGTAGCGCCTAGTATATATTCATATATACTGTGCTTGAAAGATACCTTTTGTTCGCTTCCCACTTACGCCGCAGCTAATTTTTCCACCACTTGTGTAGTCTTTTATTTCTGTTAATTTGTGAGATAATGCTGGCGATCCTGTACTTATCTGCCTTTTTGGTGTGAGGTTGCATACTCGTACACTTACATATGAATATATTTTATTCGCAGTGCGTATGCGTTCATGCATTCTTGTATGTGAAATTAACTTCACGGTACTTCTATAATGACACGTAACTTTATATATATATTTATGTGTGTGTGTGTCTGTGTCTGTGTCTGTGTCTGTGTGTCTGTGTCTGTGTCTGTGTGTATATATACATATATATATATATAATATATATATATATATATATATATATATATATAAATATATATATATATGTAGATATTATTATATATTTATTATATTATATATATATATATATTATATATATATATATATATATATTATATTATATATTTATTATATATATATGTATATATGTATATATATATATATATATATATATCCCTGTGTCCGCGTCTGTGCGTTTGTGTCCGTGTTTTGTGTATCTGCACGCACACGTGTCTGCGTTTGTGTCCAGTGTTTGTGCATGCGTATGCACACGTGTCCATGTGTGTGTTGTGTACGTATGCATGTGCATGTGTCCATGTCTGTTTGTGTCCAGTGTTTGTGTGTGTGTGTGTATGCACACGTGTCCATGTGTGTGTTCTGTGTATGCGTGCATGCGCATGTGTCCATGTTTTTGTGTGTCCAGTGATCCGTTTTCTGTATCTCTTTTTTTATATACATTATTATTATATATATATATTATATATATATATATTATATATATTATATCCATATTATATATATATTATATATTATATTATATTATTATATATATATATACATACATTATATATGTATATATATATATATATATATATTATTATTATTATTATATTATTATATATATATATATATATATATATATATACGCACATATGTATGTATGTATGTTTGTTTTGTTTTGTTTGTATATGAACATATATATATGTATATATACGTGTTGATGTGCGTGCGTGCGTGTGTCATGCATTTATGTATGTATATGTATATGGATATGGATTATTTATATACGCACATGTATATAAAACATATGTAGTGTGTTGTGTGTGTGTGTACGCAGAAAATATATATATAGGGTTGTGTGTGTATGTACGTATGTGTGTCTGGGTTTTGTATGTACGCGTGTCCGTGTGCGCATATATATTACGCATATATTAATATCTGTCCATTATATATATATATATATTATATATATATTATTATATATATATATATATATATATATTATATGCATATTATATGCGTATATATATATATATATATATGTATGTATGTATGTATATGAATGCAAAATATATATATTATATATCATTATATTATTATATAAGCCGTCCGTGTGCAACGAACAACATGTATAAGCATGTATGAATATATATATATATATATATATATATATTATTACGTATGTATTATTATATATATATATATATAATATATATATACATATTTATATATTACATATGTATGCATATATATTATATATACATGTATATATATATATATATATATATATATATATATATTGATATTGATGTGATGTGTGTGTGTGTGTGTGTGTGTGTGTTCTCATAGGTTTTTAGTGAGTCCCATTTATATTCCGTGTGTGTTTTGTTACCTTCCATATATACATTCTATATACATTCGTGTGTGTGTTTATAGTTTTCTTGTCTGTATGTATTTATTTGTGTCTCGGAGTTTCTTCATATGCATATATATTTTCATTTGTATATATATATATATATAAATATATATGTATATATATATATATATATATGTGTGTGTGTGTGGGTGGGTGGTTGTGTGGATGTGTGTGTCTGAGTGTCCGTGTCCGTTGTTCGTGTCTGTGTCCGTGTCCCTGTCCCTGTCTGTGTATGTATCTGTGTGTGTGTGTGTGTGCGTGTGTGTATAGCTACTGATGTGTATACGTATATGTGTATATATGATATATATATTTTTATTTATTCAACCTTTGTGCATGTATATACGTATATACTGTCTCTAGCCACGGGTGAGAGAAGTGACATCCTAATACTCTTGATGTGGCTCCATGAGCGGGACAGATGCTATCTTTGCAGGACAGCTTTCTCGTTTGCATTCTTTGACATTGGCCATTTTCTTCTGTTTTTTTCTTTTTATTCCTTCTGTACTAGGACTTGCTATTTCGTATGCTAGCGACGGATTATGTACATCTTCCACTTACTGCTGTAGCGCAAATACATGTCGATGAAACTAAAGAACATGTTGCGATACGCATTGGAGAACACAAGCATGAACATGCCGAACGCCTTCCTCTGGCCAGCTCTCATGTCCAAGCCGTGTCAGCCGAAGAGGCAGGGGAGAGCGGTCGTGCATACGAACGCACGCTTTCGCCTCAATCATCCGTATATTCTAGCTACAACACGAACACGAGCCAAGCTTCTCAGGAGAGCTACACATCAGCTCAGGAGAGTTACACATCAGCTCAGGAGAGCGCATTGGCATCTAGCCCCCCAGCACGCACTTCCGGGTACAGGGCCGCGTATCCGTCGGCCCACGAGCCTGCTGCGCCAGTATCGTCGAGTTACAAACCATTGCATACGCCGTCAAGAGCATCGGCAAGCACCCCAGCACGTGCATCTCCTGAGGCCGAGACGCCTGTTGCACACGCCTATATTGCCCCAGTGTACAAGCCCTTGGGTGTGTACAGAGCAGACGGCGTGAGTGTGTACGATTGTGAGGGCGCTCTCTTTGCCTTCGACGCGGGTATCCAAAAGTTTGTCCCGGTTGTCGATCAGGCGCACAATGTCATCAGCTCCCTCTCTGAAAATCGGCTGCGACTCGACGTCTACAAGGTATGCGGGTGTCGACTTCAGTTCATATGTTGTGTGCTCGTTCACGGTTTTGTGGTGTGTTCCGAGTTGGTGTCCTCCTCATTTGTGAGTTTCATACTCGTGTATGGTACTGTGATAGGTGCACCATCGCCGGCACTGCCCGCTAGAACAATGCTTTAGAATTACATGGCCCTTACTAGCGCCGTAGTTTACCCCTTGATACTTGTGAGTACGTGCTGTGGTGCGTGGCGCTGGTGTCCCGCCGAGTGGGAGAGTTTCCGAGGTAGAGTGACGTGCTTTCATCGAGTATTGCCCCAGGTAGTGTTTATGCTCGGTACTCCATTGGGTTGCGTTGATAAGGTGTTTCTTAAGACATTTGGCAAGGTAGCCTAGTATGCATTAATCGGTCATTCTGTGGATAGCACGTATAGTGTATATGTTTGATATCCTTTGGGAATTATCGTTGTATACGTGTGTCCGTGTCTTCTAGGCATCAAATGTAAGCTACCTGCAGTTTCAGTGTCTTGTCCCATTATTGTGATGTCCATCATGCCCCAGATGTGATTCCAGTGTATTGTATTTTTGCGGACGTAAAGTAGTCTACTTGTTAACGTCGTGTGTGAAATGCGTTCGTTAGGATTTCTAAGTTCTTCATGTGTTGGTGGATAGACCACAGTGACTATTGACCGTGGCATGGTATGGCGGCCGTATTGACCCTGCGACATGCCATGACCGCTTAAGCCTCTCTGGGTGTGTTGGTGGGACGAGCGGTACAGCTTCGCCCGTATCAGCAAAATTAAAACAAGCCAAAGTTAGCACTTAAGCCACGATTATTCCATCGAATAAAACTGTTGTGAATGCAAGTTCGGCAGCAGTTCTTCATCGTCATCCTGGTTGATGTTGTACATTCGAATTACCTTGGACAGAAATTTATACTCCAATGTATACTCACTGTCGATCTTACATACATTTGTAACGAGACGGCCGTGACCATCCTGTGTATGTGTATGCTTCTCTCATCGTTGTTAGTCTCTATTTGACTATTTGCTCCCATACCCCTCTATCCAACACAGGGCAGCGAACTGTGGTACAGACAAGTACCCAGCATGAAAATGAATTTATATCCACTTAAGTCCGAGCAAATGATCGTGTGGAACGGTAGCAGGGAAGGCGTTGAGTGCTCATTCGGTTGGAAGTTTGCCAAGTAAGTCAAGTGGAGTGGCACTGTACTCTCGGGTTCTCGCCTTGTAATCTCTCGCTTGTTCAATGCTAGTTGGCAGGCTAAAAGTGGACTTCAAGCGTGTCATTGTGTGTATATCGATCGAGACCCGTTTAAATCGTTTTCAAGCGAAGACGAAGAAAATTATTGTGTTTGACATTGCAATTTTTCAATAGCAACGTTTCGGCTTATATCCGAATTGTCCGAAGATCATCTCTCTATTCTCCACTCACTCATACACTTTCCAATCGCCGCTGGCTGTTCTGTGTACTATACTACTTCTTTGGAAAGGGCTATTGATTTCCGGAACTGGCAGTACAAAATCTATGGGGCGTTCTTGGCCCAGCACAACGCAGAAGCAGCGAAGAAGATGGATCAGGAGTCACGAGACTACGTGATGGCGCTGGGCGGCTTTGACCCCATGGACATCGACAAGCCGGAAGTCACGTATGTTCGAGTTATTAGAACCATCAGTGTTCGTATGCGATGGTGAAATACGGAATATTCGTGTGTTGTACGCGTTTGGAATTTTTGTGCTTCTTTTTATTTTATTTTATTATTTTTTGGCTCATTGTGATTATTTCACAGCGAAGACTTGGATCTGTGACGAAACCGATTTTGCGATTTCACATCGAAGCTGCACTCGTTATAACATGGTGCCAAATCTGTAAATTGTCTGCTTTTCATATTGGTACCTCGTCTGCATAATGAGTATGCATTTGCTAGACTATCATGTATCGTCTGTTCCGTGGTACTACGTATTTCATACACTTTGGAATACTCGTATGCCCTTGGATAGCAGAATCCTCACTTGTTGTTTATATTGCACATTATATTATGCAGTATTCAATTTATATTCACCTATCATGGAGATTCAATCCGCTCTTTGCCATTCACACAGTTCCTGATGAAGCCTCACTCACATACTTGAATCACACATTATTCGAGATATAGATACATATCTTAATGCTTACCCGCTTTTCAACATATTGTAGTCTTGATATTTCTACCGACTTCGTAGGTACATGTCTGCATTTGATGTTTATTCACGTTCCATGAAATTTCTATCTGAGCACGCATACATTACAGTGGTGCACTGTCAGACTCTGATGAAACGAGTGACACAGATGAACTGCTCAACGACTCCTTCTGGTACAACAATGGCGAGAAGAATACTGGGCTGGCTGTGTGTTTCAACACCAACCGCAGCTTTGTAAAGAATCGCTCTGGTATTAATGTGCTCAGGACAAATGACGAGGGCGATATGGAGACTGTCACCTCAATCGGGTACATGCTCGGATTATTGCTCGTGCATGTACAAATTGTACTATTATCTCGTATTGGTGTCTACTGGTGATAAAATATAGGTCATGTGCTAGTTGATTTTCGGGTTCATAATTGCCTATAAATAATAATGTTCACGTGTATGCATTCGAAACGCGAGTCGCTCTATTTGTAGTGACACCATGGCACCAGTGTGTGGTATGCATAGGGGTGAGTACGAATTGGATCAAGGCTGAATGCATGATCATACAAATGCTTAGGTGAATCCAGGATCATACAAATGCTTACCTATGTTGGCCGCACGGTTTGAGATGCGCTATTAACAAATTCAATTGGCTCTGTCGTGTTTGCTTGCTTGTTACAATACTCTGTCCCTCCCGTATTTTCTCTGAAACAGATCACATCGTGCTCATTTGCGGTGTCACTATTCATCAACAGCATAATTTCACACACATCGCGCTCGCTCGCCCCTTGCTACCATTCTAAATGGCATGGTCAATTTTCATTTGTAGGTCGAAGCAGTTCAAATTCAACGGGAAAACCTTCAACGCGAATAATATGATGCTGCACAAGGGCGGCCTACAAATGCTTCTTTTCGATCCGATAGCCGATGACAAAGCTATCTATAGAATGGATATGACTAGGGGAGAAGTGGTGGAGGAGTGGAAAACGCATGACGACATCGGTGTTAATGTGCTTGCACCTTCAAAAAAATACGCGCAGAAAACAGACGCTGACACTTTAGTAGGATTGAATCAGGTATGTTAGCTGAAAACTTGATCTTGTGCCTGTAATTGTACATTAGTTTTACACATGTGTATATATTAGTTAATATATATATATATATTTCTTGGAATTTGTGGTCTGCGCTCCAATGTATACATGCACCTTGAAAGTTATCCCGATTGAAAAGTACGATTGCATATAAACTCATTAAGATAACTATGTACACACGTATGGAATGCTCATATTATTGTTATCGATGTGCGTCTATTCCGGTATACCACTCTACGCATTTGAGCTCATAAATAAATGTAGCAGCTTCAGAGTTTACCAATCTTCATTGTTTTTTTTATCTATAGCCGGTATGTTTTTAATATTAACGATCAATCATGTATTTAAATTTTTCAACTTCGTGTTCTTCTGCAGAATCGATTAATGGTTGTGGACGGGCGTTTGTCGGGTTCAAAGGTAGTTGAATCACGGAGCCAAGCGTACAAAACCGCCCCCTTGCTAAGCTGCTTACATACCACTGCCGATGGGGGTGTAGTTGTGGGTAGCGAACTGGGCGAGATTCGAATGTTTGATCGAGTGGGCATCCGTGCGAAAACGCTACTGCCTGGTTTTGGAGGTACATTTGGGAGGTGAAGCATACTCCAATCTTCGTATCAAGGTCATACGGTAGTGTTCATGTGTTCTATTCTGATGTTTTGAAAAATGAATATGGTGGTGATGTGATGAGTGTCTAAATTGTATATTGTTGCTGATGCAGGTCCTGGTATTCTGTGCGTGTATGGTTGAGGTTGTCAAGTATAAATATTCGTGTCTGTGTGTGCTCGTACGCATGCCAATTTATGCAAATCAATTAGAATTGACAGTGGGATTGTTCCTCTGCACATATCTTTTTTTGTGTATATATGAATCTAGGAAAGGGAACTTGTCAAGATATATTGTGTGCTGACTATCAGATTCTGTATTCTTATCATCTGTCCCAATGGAATGAAAATTACGGACATGTGCGACCTTGAGTTTGGGATATGCAGAGTGATTGTGCATTCTGTAATTAAAGTTAGCGTCCTTTCATTCCTGCCTTAACAGAAGCGATCATTGGTATCGATGTCTCCGCCGACGGCAAGTATATTTTAGCGACATGTGAGAATTATTTACTGTTCATTCCTACGACTTTTACGGACCCTGAGAGTGAAAATGAAGTTACTGGAATCAAGAAACAGATGGGCAAACACAAGGTATGTTTTTCTCGTTAAGTGCCTGAGATGGGTATCCCATGGGCGATATGAACAAAGGTTATCTTGTTGAGCGACCATTATAATGACGGGTTTTACACAACTGGACCCTAGCATAGTGTGATATCCGTTCAATCGGTGTGATTGACGAATTAATACTCTTGAGCCATTGCCACTCGATTTTTCGAGGTCTCACGTCACTTCTTTCTTCCTTCCCTTCTATCAATTGATATGTCTACAGCCCAAACCGACTGTGCTCAAGCTCAGGCCAGACCATGTGCAGCTAATGAATTCCACGGTATGTGTTACACTGTCCCCATCTGCCCTTCTTAATCGTTATTACATTTGCTTTACTGTAGTGCGTGCGTCCACCGTTGTACCCAGTACATGGTCAATTTTTCTATATAGGGTTTTAGGGTTTAGGGTATGGGTTTTCTAAACTTAGAATAAGGTGATTTCAGAAAAATAACTCAACATATCAATGACGTATATTATCAAGAATGCATGTCTTTCTTGTTCAACAACTCTAACTGTAATCGCCGATTGTCTGTGGTTATTAATCGCTATGTCACGCGTATATTTTTACATACAGGTTGATTTCACCCCGGCACGTTTCAATATAGGAGATTCGAAGGAAGAGTTGATATGCGCCAGTAGTGGACAGTATGTGGTGCAGTGGAACGTTTCAGAAGTAGCCAATGGAATTACCGACAACTACATTATCAAAAAGGTATTTAAAATGCCGGTTTTGACTGCGTAAGGGCGGCATCAAATGAGCTCTTTGCATAGCATCTATGCTTTGTTTCAAACGTTCCGTTGTGCCATTGTAGGTCACTATATCTTCTCTTTGAGTCTAATCACGCTAATGTTTGTTATGAGACGTTTTTGCCTGTTTTGTTTCCAGCGCACATGGGCTTGTATGTGGTTTTCACGCCCCAGTCATTTTTTTGCCAATCGTCAATTTTTAGTGCTATTTACCAAGTAAAATTCTGCTTCCGTAGAGACGAGCTTATATGAACTTCCTGCAGACTATGGTCAACTCGTCACTTTCTGTTTTATCTCAACTTTTCTAATGCCATTTCTAATACAATGTTTCTTTCTCTGCAGTACAAGGATAGCGTGATTGGCGATATGTTCGTCTACAACCAACCGGACAAAGTGGTGGTGGCGCTCACCAGCGATGTCACCACGTCAAAAAAAAGCAAATGTTCAAGAAGCCGCAGACCGTATTCAACAAAGGAAAGGGCAATGTGTCGGCTCGTGACAGTATAGTGCACACTCCGTGGTAAATTTCGTATTACTCGATTATCTAAAAACATATGTATTGCTCGATTCGCCAAAGACATCCAAGTTTCTCAAACCGGTCGCGTTGGCGCTGATGAAACAGCTTTTAGATTAGTCAACGGTGATAAAGCAATCACGCCTGAAGTGAATTTGTTTATCGACACACTCAAATTGTATGAGCGGTCAGAGTGATTCTTCTAAGCAATGTGGTTGGCGCTAACTAAAGGATCACACTGGAGTCGAAATAAAATATTCTAAGATCCCTAAGTGCACTCTCCGGACTCATATCCTCATATTTAATGTGCGGACAGAGTGATCGTACAACCATCAAACCGTGTATGCAGTACATATAACTGATTTGCAATTCATCGCCAGTGTCATCGAGTTAGAACAGCTGGGTGTTTGTCTCCCATTTAGCTACGCTACATATTGCTCGACAGAGCCATGGAATGTGTCTTGGCTTATTGTTCTGTTATAGCACAATATAACACACACCGCTCACGCTCCATATGCTTTGCGTTTAAGCTGCCAGGGCTTCGGTGGCTGGTAAAGAATTTGATACGATTCGTATACTATTTATAAAAATGTTCCTTCGCCCTATTATCCAATAGGCCCAGGTGTTGTCACATCTACTAATGAAAATGGGGCTTTTCAAGTCAGCAATACGCACTTTGTTCCTCGAATAATTCTTCTTTTACAGCAAACCTGAACAAAACCAATAATATAATCACCATGGGCTGGTATGAACATCAAAGAATATATAAAACGATGATCTCTGCCATTGGTTGTCAGTGTCAATTCCAACCCAAGTTTTAGCTTTGTATTGATGACATAACTTGTCGTTTTATTTTTGCGAGCGACAACAGTCTGTAATTCATTGTATACTTGTTGATAATCGATGAATAAATTGGTTTTAGCACCATGAACTATTGTGAAATATGGACGATGATCTGCTATAAATGCCTTGATTTGTTGCATACTTGTACAAAATAAAGAACCAAGCTAGCTTTAATATACGAAAATGTTATAGAGCTATACAAAACAACATACTACCAGTGTAAAGAACACCGAGTTTTGTCTATATTCACGTACATACGAGAAGTGATGTCAGAGCCGTGTACTATCGTGTTAGCCTTGTTAGGTCATGTCATACATGAGATATCAATCCAACCACCCTGATAATTTGGCGGCGTGGTAGAGCAACTCGAATTAAATTTATGCATCGCAAATCCTATATCGCTGTGTTCTATGCTATACCTCTCAAAGCTGCTGTCTCAATAAAGCTCCACTATATATTGGAAGCTATCACTCATATAATTTAAAAAGATTAATATACTACGTGTTCCGTCGCTTTTTGTTTGCGTAGAGTGGGTAACCAACATACAAGTATATATATATATATATATATCGACAAAAGTTTTACCTCTTCCTTACTTTGGCGCCATGTAGACAATAGGTATTCTTTGAAGGATGATGACTAATATAACATACTTGATTGACGTTGATACGATCCTCGGCCACGTATTCACTTCAGGTGACATATCCTTTTTGTCTCTGCCAATACGTCAGGTTCCAAACAAACGCAGTACAACCTTCTGAAATTCTATAAGTTAAGATATATACGGCAAATCTGTAGAACTATGTGGGAGAACAGTAGTACAACGTTCTAGCCCCATTGTGTGTATGTATCCTACTGGACACGGTTCATCTGGGGGGGGGGGGGAATAAACTCATACTTTGATGCATCACTAGGTGGTGGAAACGAACAATCAATGTCTTCTGTTCCACTATAGACGACAAACGGATATCCATGTAAGTATCTTGTTCTCCCCCAATCTTATTGTCTCAAAATCTGCATGACGTGACATCGAAAAATTAAAAATCTGTAATCCCCGTAATGTGTTTTGAATACCACTGTTCCTGGTATTGGGTTACGCGTAGCACAATCTATTTCTTGGAACGACCGGACGAGGCTATAACTCTGGCTCGTCATCTTGCACTACTACGTCGTACGCCGTGCGAGTCTTGCAGGTATTGATCACAGTAAACCAGGATTGTTTACCAAGCATAAAACTACGGTCAAACACCGGAGGCTCAACAAGGTTTATCCCAGCATCAACCAAGGAGAGAATCTAAACTCAGAGAGGGACACAGAAATATTACAGATGGAAATTTATCTCGGAGCTGAAATACCGGGAGTACGGAAACATCATCATAGAAAATCGCTGATGGTCATAAAGGTATCCCTAAATATCGGAGGAGTACAATCTAAACGTATAATGCCAAAGATTACAATGGAAGCCACAATCAGTTGAAGACCTGGCGACGCTGCCTTTGGATTGAATCATAGATTATTTTCATGGCTCATGGATTAGGAGTCCAATGCATTATAAAAGCAAAGATTCGAATCAAATAATTTACAACTATTCAAAAAACTTAAAACACTTTCAGATACTTTAATATCTGAGACAAATAGCAGGGTTTTGGGTTTAGACTAACGAACCTATTCTATAGTCACTAAGACACATGTTAGAATTTGGACTCGTATGGCCGATTTCCGACCAAAATGACTGAGGCGATGAATCATGGTATGTGCCCATGGTGTATGATTTACTGTATTACTATTCAGCAGAAATATATCAAATGCATGTTGTATTAAAAAATCGGTCGAAATTGATGTGGGTGATACCCCTTGTAGAACATTATAAAAATATAATTGTAGAAAGGCGCAGATGTACATATGAATTTAACGCTACCAATATACGAGAGACGATGTAATAGTCTTTTCATATTGTGAGCGTATGCTGACAATCAGCACGTGCACCGTTCGTCACCCCCATTTGTGAGTTATTGGCAATGAAAGGTGGGTGCTACGCTGGCGTTGGCGCGCTGTCTATCGGGTCGTAAAGCACGGTTGCGTAGAGGTGTGTGGGACAATTTAAATCCCAATTCTTTGGCGATATGGCTGGGATAGTGAACGGCACCTGATTTCAATATAATCAGGTCGGATGCGTTCTGACCACTGTATGGCCATCAGATTCTGTTCTTCCAGATAGCTTTTTTGATTACTGCCCTCTGGAGACTGTAGCCGTTTGTCCAGTTGTGCGAGAGTGGTTCTCAGCATTGTTTTGAGAAGGACGAAGCTCCAGTGTCTGGACCCACTTGTAGTGGTAAGGAGCTGCGAAGGAGACATGTCCATGATGTGTCTTGCTTTGCTGATATTTCCTGAAGTACGTCTGATGACCGAACTGTCCAGTGGTATTCCAGCAACTTGCTCATCCATGATAGATCGTCGGCGGCCAAGTTGAGTTTGTTGGCCAGCCATCATCCACGATACATACTTTCTGGAAATGATAAAACTACACTACCTTCGTAGTTGCTCATTTGTAAGCTTCGGTTGACTGGGAGGTTTTCTCAACGCGTGAAGGGCGGTAAAGTGGAGTGATATCGATACCTTACTGTTATTATAGAGGAAATACTCTAAATATACATGGCCTACATGGGAAACTCACTGAATGTACATACAGATTTACGGGTCGTTTTCTAATTGCCCAATTAAAATCGCTAAATGTGATTTTCAATCTTTCTCAAACTTTTCAAACAAAAAAAA